>CAJNOL010000763.1:0-105179 GCA_905250125.1 Rotaria sordida
TAGAAAATTAAATACTTATTAACATAGTTCGTCCATAAACTCAAAATTTTTCGATATGACAAAAAAAAAACAAGTGAAAGTATCGTATCAATTAAGACATTATCTATTAAGAACATGTTGCCAGAAAAGAAAAATCTGACAGAACACAATATCACTTTTCTCTCTGAAATAAATATTTGAATCTTGAAAAATATGTTGAGAAAGAGATAACTACTCTGATTGAATTACCTCAGTACTTAAGACAACATGATAGATAAAATTTCATATTAAAATATGATTTTTATAGTAAAGTTAGAGTTCTACTGCTTTTATGATTACCGTCATAGTCATGTCAGGCTATGACGATACAAGATGTGAAATTCAACAATAACTCAAATTTTGATTATACATTGCACTCCAATTGAATTTCTCCTATTCTATGTTTTACTTTAGACTATTTATAGTTTTTTTGGTAATGGACATATAGCGAGAAAGTATAAACTCCATTACATCACATGATATATATTATTCATAAATAACAAATAGAAATCAAACAACGAAAAATACGTCAGCAAAAAAAGATAATATGTTTTTTCACTACAATATATATTTCATCTGGAGTATAAGAAAGACTAGTTGTTAGCGCAATCCCTGTAGGATTAAAATGTGAAACATGATGTAGTTGCTATTGTTAATCAAAGAAAGATTGTTTTATTCTATATATCTTGCAACACATATCTTCACCCTTATGTTTTACTTAGCTATCCAGAAATTTAACAAGGAAATAGTTAATATATTGTAACGAACCGCTATTGATTTACAGTCTGCGATCGTATATCAACAATGTCTGTCACGAGCTGTAGAAAGGAGGGTGCAAACGTCTATCCTATATATTTTAACACTTCTTTTAGATAGTTTTTCAAAAAAAAAATACACATTTATATGGAGGAGGGAACAGACAAGAGAAAAACAGAAAATTAGTCAGATAGATAGGTTTATGAAAACAATGGCAAGATAAAAATTTTATTTATTTTTACTGCAGATTGTAGTGAATAAAATATCTTTTTTTTTATGTTTAATTTCTATTTTGTTATTTCTGATTAATATATCATGTGATACAATGAAGTCTGTACTTTTTCGCTATCTATCTAAGTATTAAAAAAAAATCAAACTATAATAGTCTAAAGAAAGAAATACACAATAGAAAGAATTGTAATTGAGGTGTATTATATTTTTGAAAAATCTACCTTTAATATTTCATATTGTCGACTCTATATTTTTAATATGAATTCTTTATTAAGATTCATTCTAGTTGATAATATAGTATTAGAACTTCTCATAAGTTCTTTCATTTTTTTTTTTTTGTTGCTTAATCTCGCTTATTACACATGCTATTTCATTCACACCTGGATTTCTTTTTTTATTCGTAAAACATTCATTAAATGAATTGATGTCTGAAATCTAGACTTTAATAAAAAAACAAAAAAAAAAGAAACAGAAATCCTGGCTCTGAGGTATAACATAAAAGAAATTCTTATGTTATTTCCGGATTTATTTTTTGCGCTTAAAATAGAAAAAAAAAAGGTCAATATATATTTATATCATTACTTTCTTTAATAAGTTATTAACTTACTTGTACAAATATGGGTATAAAATAGAAAAGTATTGATTCAGTATATTTATAAAATAAAACAAAATATGAATGTGTATAATGATCAGATAAACCACATATATAATATTCTGAACGATTATAAAGTGGATGTAATGTAAGTAAAATTAAATTTGGTAATGCCATTATAATTCCTATAGACCATATTACAATAAATATTAATAAAAGACGTTTACGTCGATTAGAATGAGAAATTTTTACGGCATGAATTATTGAAATATATCTAAAAATATCATCATAAAATAAAAAGAAAATTCGTTGTTGTTTTTTTTTTTGAAATTTAACCTTTCAATACTAATAACAAGTAATGTTTGTACACTAACATAACAACCAAGTACTTGAAAAAAACGTATTATTTTGCATAAAAATAAACCAAGATACCAAGCTGTTGGCCATGAATGATCAAATGAAAATTGTATTATATCAAATATATTAAAACTAAGAATAATTAAATCAGCACATGACATATTAACAAGAAGAAGATTTGTTGATGAACGACGAATTTTAATATGATTTGTTAAAACAGATAATAAAACAAGAGTATTACCAATTAAACCAATAAATACAATAATTATAAATAAAATAATAATAAATATTCGAAACCATTCTGATGGTTTATCATGAAAATTTGACATAATACTATGATTCATTAGTAAATCTTTTTTTGTTTTCTTAATCTATATTTCGTAATAATTATCAATACGGTTAGAATAAGTTAATCAAATATAATGAGTGTTGAAATAAAAAAAAAAAAAAAAAAGAGAGAAGAAAATAGGAAATAATCATCCGTAATTGTGACGAAGAACAAACCAAAACTAATAGAAGAAAGAGAAAAAGAAAATAAGAGTAAAATGATGACGACGTCTCTTCATAACCGATCCGATTTCTAGTATGTATTCATTGTCGCGCATGTTTGACAAGATGTTTGCAAAAAAAAAGAGAAAACAGCAGCTTATGAAGATCATTAAAAACATGAATACAATAGTCTTCTTATTTTGCGTAATGATTTTTAAAAGAAAGAAGAAAAAAAATCCTTAAAGAATAGGAAAAGAAAACTTCCTCTTGTTAAGTATATTTTTTATTTACACGAATATCTTTTGTATTATCTAATTATTAATTTATTCTTTCTTATATATATAGTTTAATTTTACCTTTACAAGATGAAAGAAGATTTTTAAATAATAAATTTTATTGAATTGATGTTATATTAAATACTAAAATGAAAGATAAAAAAGAAAGAAAGAAAAGAGACTCATAAATAATTTTTATATATAAAATTACCTTTTATTCTTTTACTTTTATAAATAAGATAAGTTAATATAATTGATAATGTTATTACAAAAATGAATATAAAACTAATAGATTGGTATCGACTTCCTTGAAAAATAAAATAATTTCAGAACAAAACAAAAAAAATTAACCGATCAAATGCTTAATATTACATTCTTCTAAGAATAAAAAACAAAGCGTCTGTGTCTATCTATCATGGAACGAATCACAAAAGAATATAGATAAGAGTAAATTACCATAATGTATTTGACAATCTTGTCTGATTATAGAATGAACAAAGAAAGAAAATAACATGAACCTAATATACGAACCTTGAAGAAACTTATCAGATTTTTTGAATATTATTGTTTGTGTTGTTGACAATGTCACAAATGTTGAATCTATGACAAATAGTAATAATAATAATAATAATAATAATACTAATCATATTGATTTCTTCAATATATTCTTACCAATCAATGGTGTCTCGATAATTCTGTATTTTGTTTTATGAGAAAAAAGAAAAAGAAAAAAAAAAAAACATCTGTTTCAATTGATGATAACACTATTTGATTACCTGGAATATTTGAAAGATGATATGAATGAAGTGCTTAGTTTTATAGTTTTTTCTATTAAGAATTAAAAGAAAAGAGAGAACAAAAAAAAAACCATTGATGAAATATATCATCCAAATATCAACAAGTAATATGATCAATAATGAGAAGGATTCTGAAGGATCGAGTGTATAAGGTCTAAAGTCTATTTTTCTATATAAAATGCAGAGGACAGACATAATCGAGTACGTGATCGATCAATTTTCTATCTGATGATGCTATTGATCGATAAGAACTTTTTCTTCGAGTCTCTATGAATTGGTAAACATGCAAGCGATCCTTGTCTATTTTCTTTTGTTTTAATTCTTTCAAGACATATGGATATATTCACAAATAATCAAAAAGACTACAAGGAAAAAAAAACAAGAAAGAAAGAAAGAAAGAAATCTTTGATTAGCATTGTAATTCTAAAAATAAAACAAAAAACATATTATTTACATATGCGTCTACACAAAACTGCTTAAAACTATAGAATAAATCGTCTATTAATAATCTCTAGAGGAATTTCCTATTTCTTGGACACTAATTTATATATCGGTGTAATCGACATATTTTATCTCTAATCTAAGATCATGTACATATGTTTATGCGAACATATATCCATGTAATGACATATTCTATTGACTAAGTAGAATATGGAAATACACAACAGATGTAAACTAATTACATTATTCAATGTCATTTTCTGTCCGATGAAAGCATATATATTTTGCTGCTCTCCTCCTCTATATGTTACAATACTTGTTGTTAACATTATGATTGACAAATGGATAAATATTGAGATATTAGAGATTAATCAATATATAAACAAAAAGCAATCATATAAATGATCGAGATTGATAGATCAAGATATTTTCTAGATCTATTGTAACCTCAATTTTGATGAATTCATATAACATATTTTTCATAGACTATAGTTTTCCAAAATGAAGTATAATTATTCTAAAATTCCTACTCGAAACAATATTGAAATATAATTATATTTGTCTGAAAAGATAAAAACTCAGTATATTTGCCGTCATTGTAGATTAGTAATCTTATTCAATCACAATTGTATTTTCTTATTACATTCCTATGATCGGAAACTAATAAAAGGTAGTAATCGGATATATAGATTCCATGACGGGTTTCAGTATCTGGTAATTTTCAAAATCTTTTAGTCGAATATATTTTGATTGTACTAGATCAAACGGAAATAAATTATAGACATCAAATAGTAAATATTTTATGTGATAATTTCATAATAAACATTTATTTATTTGATGTTATTCTTCTATAAAAAGAAAAAGAACTATGCCATTAATCCTAAAAATAAGTATACTTTTTGAAATATGGATTATTATTAAAAGACAATAAAAAAAATTGCATATGATTTGTGTAAGTAGTTAGTCGGTTATTTTTTCAAGATAATTATGATAATAATTCAAAGAACATAAATATAATTTTGAATAAGAATAAAAATGAAAAAGAAAGCATTTTTTTTTTCGAAAGTATTTCGATGATTTCATAATTAATTATTTTTTTTTGTTCAATTTAAATATTTAACAAAATAGATTTTCAAACATAAAAATAAATTTTTGTTTTAATTTCAAAATACTAAGAGAAAAATGATTAGTATAGAAATATAAAATAAAATAAAATCTTTGATAGATCATTAGATACTTTAAAATCAAGATATTTTTCTTTTGATACAATGATAATATATGTGACTTTTATCTACAACAAAAAAATGTTTCAGTTTACATTCTTGCTGCTTTGTTTTTTTAAAGACATACCAACAGATTCTTTGAATAATAAAATTATCTCTACTCTATTGCTCTTATCATAATTGAATACAAAGCTTCTCAGACAGCAATAAACTCAAGGAAATAACAACGTGTCAAGATTGATTGTTTTTTTTTTTTCATTAATTCTAAGCAAAGTTCTGCAAATAATAATAATAATGTATCTTTCCGATAAGCGAAACCAGTAGAAGAACTTGCTCTTATTTCTTCAATGATATTTGTTATAGTAATCTCTTACTTTCGATTTCAATGAATTGAATACATGTTGAATATTTCCATGTATTTCCATATGGAAAATTAATAATTGAACATGTAAAATTTTGTTCATTATTTTCTTTTGAAAGATATATTGTAGTATTTATTCGTACACGTATACGCCAATGTGTTTGTAAAAGACATAATGAATTTGATAATAAAACAGTAGATAAATCATCATAAAGACAATCAATAATTTCATTTGAATGAATTATTTGATGATTTAAATAAAATTGTAATATTGATTTTGGATAAGAATATATTTCACATACAATATTTATACGTTGTGTATCATAAAACCAAAATATAGACTGATCTTTCATAGATATATCATTTATATTTAATGAAAATGAAAATGGAGAAACTAAAACAACAAAAGAAAAAAAAAAGGAAATAAAATATATTTTTTATAAGATTATTCTAACCATAAATATTTAAATAAAAAATCATTATTTCAAATATATTTGTTTTATTATTATATATAACACATTGAATATTTTCAAATGCACTATTTATCCATTGACGTACCTTAAATAAGAAAAACAAAATCAATATTTATAATATTAGATAGTCAATAAATAATAAACATTCTCAATATTTTGACTATAACTTTTTATCTTTTAGATTCTTAGACCTGAACGTATTTTTGAATACATTAAAGTATGATTGTTCTCATTACATAATTCAAAGTTCCTTTAACTCTAATCGAATATTCTAAAAAAACTTAGTTGAAAGTGATTCAAATTTATCGGATGTTGTTCAGAAGCTCTGGAACCATAGACTGACATAGCTGAATGTCACAAAGAGGATGAGATCGATGCGAGCCTGTCAAAATTGCTTTCGAATCTAATACACGGAAGGAACAAACTGATTTCTATTCTAGAAATTATTATGACGTCTTAATGATATGAATCATGATTGGAAGTAACTAAGAATTCGAAGAAACCATGAGAAATCATTCTAAATCTTAGAAAATCTTTAGTTATGAGATAAAAAGTAAAGCCCTGATTTCTATTGATTTTTCTTCATTTCTAAGCATTCGTAATGAATAGATAAAAAGTGATTAGAGATTAGTTCGTTTCTCTTTAATTAATACTAGTTGATACGAAAGTTTTCAAGTACTATAACATATGTATATATTCTTTTTATCACTCAGCTCAGTACAAGAACGATATTTTAGGTTAAAGAATTAATCAGCTTGTATGTATTGAGTATTCTTCGTTCAATTTTTCTTCGAAACTTTCTATAGAAATAAGTTTTTGTAGAGAATTCGACGGCGCATCTTCTGAAAAAAACAAATTAGGTAAAGGAGAGAAAAAGAAAAAGAGTTCTAGTCATAAACTGACAGATTTATTATTTATAGGTCACCCAATATATAATTTCTAATAATAATATAAACTTCGTAGTACATTAAAAAAGATCATTGTATGCATATTATTTTCAAACATAACATCTCTTGATTTATCTTCATGTTCATTTTCTTGTAAAAATTTATGTCGAAAATTTGAATTTGTATAATAATATCTAATTGATAAGATAGATTTTAAAAATAAATCAACAAAAAAAAAAGAAAAATAAATATTTTTCATTCTACCGATAAATATTATCATGACGTAAACTAATACGCCATGCAGCTAATATATGTTGTTCAATTAGACAATCAAATTTAACTGTTTCATATTCTTCTATATTAAAACTTTTATTTGATATAATACGTGAAGTTTGTAACATGATAATACTATGTTGATTTATATATAGAAGAATGAGTATAAAGAAGAAATTAATCATTGATACTATAATAATAAATATATTAAATGAGATTTAATATTGATTCGAGACAAACAAACTATTCATTAATTATGAGAGTATGAAAATAGACTTTTAACTATGAAATGTTTCAAATATCATATTGAACAATCGAGTTACCAAAAGTAGACTATTAAAAAAACGTTCGGCTATTGAAAATCGATGAACATACACTGACCGTAGTCGTCAAAAATCCTGCCATCAGGTAACAATTATTCAAACATGGATCGTTTGGCATTTTATTTTGGCGGCAAGTCAAATGCGATAAACCTTGACCGCAAACAACAATCAGAACTTAATCAATCTTCATACAAAGAAGCTAGAAGATCATCAAGTGTTCTCTAAAAATGTCATGACTATAGCCATTGATGGAGTAAAGATCTGTGCAAAGACTTTCCTGGATAATAGAAACATCACTATGTCTTAGAATCATAGAAGATTGAACTCTCCTATGTGTGTGTGATATAGTAAAGATATGTGAAATTTTATTTCTCTATAATAAAAAATGGATATTAATACTTCAAAATAATAGCAATTAAGGAAAAAACAATGCTTTTTTTTTCTAAATCCAATCGACCTCGGGTTGATACTTGCGATTAGGATTTATCGAGTTCTGTTTGTAATTAAAATATCAAGCAAAACAATTCTAATTTAAGTACGTTTTATCTGCTTATGTCACATGAATATATTTTCAATCATTTGGCTAAAACATAATAAAGTTATTCTTATCTCTGAAGTACATGGAAAACTCTCTTATTTTGTTTCGCTATATTGTCGAGTAAGGTTTTATTCTAAATATAATATTATAGCCATACGAAATAAAATTTCATTAAACTGAGTACGATATTATGTTCAAACTTTGAAACTTCATCGTCATGTCACTGTAGGTAATTTCTATAGAGCACACGGACATGATTTATTTTCTATCAAAAATACATTTTTTCTTTTCATAGAAATATTAATTTCCAGTATTCCACAAAAAAATTGATAAGGAAAAAATTGAAGTTCGTACGTAAAAGAACATTTTCGTTGAAAAATGCATGAAGGGACCTTTACCCTAAACTTTTGTTGGAAAAATTTTTATTTGAGAAATTAACAAATATCACATCATTCGATGCAGTTTTTCGTGCTGATTCAAAATTTGTTCTTCTTTTTTTCATTAAGTACTTTTGAGACAAATAAAAGCGGAAAACCTTTAAAAACCAAGTTTTTTTAGAAAAGCCTTAGTTGAGAAAACATGCATACTTTTCCAAAACGAAGATTTTTCATATAGAACGAAAAAACAAGAGCTCTATGATTTATTCCGTAGATCTTTCTAATTTCTTCTAAGATGACAGAAACATGGCTATTTTTTGGGTATAGGATGTTCCCAAACCCTTAAAGAGGTAGAATGATTTTTTTCTAAATCAAAAAGTCAGCCATTGGCCAAAATATATTGCACACGATTCAAATCGTGAAAAATATCACTTTCATTTTTCCACCAAATGTTCAAGTTATTTGTCCATTGTGAGAATGTTGTTCATGTTTCAGCTTACGAGAAAACTTCTTCCTAGTGATATTTGATTAAGCTATCGAATTTTTACTTGGCGTATTTTTTAGAGATCTGAAGCCTGAGGAAAACTCATTTTTTTTCAATTTTGATTTGAAACTCTGTGCATATAGAGAACTCAAATAGACTAGCTTCTATAAAAAAATTCACAAGTTTTGAGTAACGTTTCTTCGAGATATAAAGTTTTTAAAAAAATCCATCGTGTATATATAGTATTCATGGAGAAGTGTCTATATCCTAAAAGGCTCATATCTCGAAGAGATTTTGTTCAAAACGTATGAGACTTTTTGTGGAAGCTAGTCTATTTGAGTTCTATATGTGCACAAAGTTCCAGAACAAAATTTGAAAATACACGTTTTCCGAAAGCCACGAGTCTCTAGAAAATAGATATATTAAAAACTTCATGCCTTACTCAAATCTCTATAGAATACCAAATCCTTTTAGAATTTTTATTACAACACTTTATAGTATCTAGAGGCAAAAAAAATCATTGAAATTGGAAGGAGATAGTTGAAGAGATTACCTTGTTAGTACGCCAAGATGTTTTTTTACAGATAGAAATTTAACTCACTTGAATAACATATTCATGTTACTTACTTTCATATATAATTTATTTTCTAAGTTCAAAAATTTGAAAATGATCTATGTAGTTAATAAATAGTCTCATATCTACCTGGTTTCATTTCAATCTTCTCATTTTACATAATACCACACACATAGAAGAAATAAAAAATACATCATATCATACATTCTTTTCTTTTTCTTACTACAACAAATCAAAAACAGATGTGTATTTCTATTCTCTGTATTCTCCAACATAATGAAACAATCAGTAATCGAAAAAAAAAGTCAGCTATTTATTTTAGATATACGTATATATATATTCATTTGTTCGATATACATTCTTTTTGTTTTATTTGATAACACCTGCTGATTGCGTAGTTCTTTTAAGATCTCGATATTGTGGTGTAAAACCTTTGTCAATTAATTGACATGTTTCAATACGTGTTCGTTTAATAGATTTATAAGCTGTTTGATTTTGTAATGTTTTTTGATGTAATGTATTAGGATTAGACATTTTTTGTGTAGTAATAAATTTATTTGGTACAAATGTTCGAGAACTTGATGGTACTGTCGATGATAGAAAAGAGACTAAAGTTGAATCAGATCGTGGTGTTTTAATTGGATTATTTGAATTCATGGAAGGTTCATTAAGTATTGTTAATACTGGTTTAGGTAAATGTTTATTAATTAGTGAAGTTTTTGGTCGAAGAAAATTTTCACTAAATTCTATTATTGGTTCAATCGGTTCTGGAACACCATTATTAAGTGATAATAGTAACGATAGATCTGCTTCGGAAGAATTTTCATCAGATGAAAGTTGTTGTTGATGTGTTTTAGATTTGGATTGTTCATTCTGTTTTATTGATCCTAAATGAAAAATAAAAATAAATATGATATATAATTTCGTCGAAATTCATGAAAGTATTAGTAAAATAAAGAATTTTTTTCTATAGAACAAAAGATAGAGGCGCATAAGAATGCATTTCGGCTCCTTTTGGCTGATTTTCAAGATCTAAACTAATTGATTCATGTATAGAATCAAAGATCATGAGTTCTTGATCATTTTGATTCGATTACAAGTTTGAACAGGGCCTATCTTTACGATATACTAAACGAGTAGTTAGTTATTGATATTAGTCAACAATGTGAGCATTCTTTTGATAGAAAACAAATAAAAGTGAAGAGTTATTCTAATAGCTCTTTATTCAAGCTGTAGTTTCATAATCGAATCATTCATTTAAAATAATGTTTTGAATCTGAAACATCCATGTGCATTCCATTTGTCATTCAATTATTTTATTAATGAAACTTTCCCTTCACTTCATATTCGATAGACTTTTCCAAACGCACAACTTTTTTCAGTCTAATAAAGTGAGTCACATGAGAAAATCTTTATCATTTTAAAGAAATATCATATTTGAAATCAGCGTGAATAATGAGTCCATCTATGTATTTCAGCAACTTTTTTTTTCTGATCATATTTTTACCTTGAATCCCCACAGGCATATGTAATTACGGTCGTGAAAAACAAGCCTCTGACTTTTAAAATGTTATTTTAAGCTAAAAGAAAACAAGTGACTAAACAATAAAGTAGTTGTTTTGATTGTATTTCTTTTTCCACATATCCCTTTGAGAACCTACGGATAATAATTTGATCGGAAAAAAAAGTCGCAAAAAACTTTGAAATATATACATAAAAACCAACTGATGTTTGTTATGCTAATTCGAAATATAATATTTCTTTAAAGTGATAAGGATTTTCTCATGTAACTCACTTTTTTAGACCGTAAAAAGTAGTACATTTGAAAATATTTATCGAATACTGAAAATGATTAGGAAGTCTTGATCTTTCATTCTATATACAATTCAATTAGTTTGGACCTTGAAAATCAAAAGTAACCGAAATATGTTCTTGTGCACTTCTGTCCTTTCTACTAAAATTTTAAATAAGACTTAAACATTTTAAAAAATGAATAAATCATTCAATAAAAAATAAAAAAATATGAAGTTGGCGTAGGAGTATCTGAAAAGTTTTACAAACATTATTAATAGAAAATTTGATTTCTTATTAAACAAAAATTAATTAGAAGTTGAAGCTTCTAATTTTGGCTTCGATAAATAACAGTATTGTATATAATTTATTTGGATTTAAAACAAATATAACGGTGATTTTTTTGATGAAGAAGCCAAATAAATGTGGCGGGAAAAAAATATTTTGCCATCTACTCTATAAAGTTGTAACTGAAAAAAAAAGAGTCCAAAATCATCAAACCTAGATCATTTTTAGTTTCATTTTGTTGTATCTCATAAGCATGTGAATTTTTCCATAATTGATATGATTGATTTGGTTTTAAAAGTCGTACAAGATTTGCATAACGAGATCTTAAATGTTGTGCTTGCCGTTGTAAACGAGCTAAATTTTCTCGTAAATCAATATGCATTAATTTAATATCACGTTGTAAACGACGATATTCAAGTCTATTAAGACGCATTGCTTGAATTTGACAGTCACTTAATACAGCTCCACTTTTTATGCTCGTCTTCATATTTGATTTGTGATTTTATTTTCTGTTAGATTTCTTTTTTCTTTTTTTTTGTTCTTTTCTTCTCACTTATTTGATTAGGTTGTCAAATTGAAAAAAGAAATCTTATAAAAATATTTTATCACATTTTTTGTCATGTTTTATAAACACAATCAATATGATTGGATTGTTTCGTTATACCAATTGAGATGTAATAGATGATCGAAAAATAATTTAACAAAACGTTCAATCACTTTTTTTCAGTCTCTTAAAGGAGTCTACAGAAATTCGAAAAGATTGGATTAGAATCAGAAGTTTGTGTACTTTCCGAATGGTTTTTTTTTTGTTACTTTGCAATTCTGTTTTCCATAATAGTCGAGATAAATAGATATAATGTGCCTTATTAAAACACTCATTGTTAACAAATGGTTTGGAGCAAACAAATCATTAGTGTATCATTTTATAGAGAAATGTTTGCTCATTCATTCATTGTATTTGAAATAATTGTCGATCCTACTTTGAGTAATTTTCGGTGTGCTAAATTTCATTTACTGGCATTTATAAAGTCAGCTAATAACTCATAAAATCAGAACTCTTAGAAAAATTTTGAAATTATATTCGAAACGAATACAAAAAAATTCTGATACTAAGCCAATGTTTTCAAAATTTTTGCGCAAGTTCCTTTAAAAGGCTGCACAATGAATGAACATTTGTCAAATTACTTTTCGATTATCCGTTAGGATTCAGTATAATAGATCATATTTATCCTTTAGCAAAACTTATAACAATCAGAGTGACACATAGAATAAAATAACCATGCATAAAAGCAACAACCTATCGAAAGAAGATAACGAATGATCATTTTAATAGATTCACAATAACATTAAGTTTAAAAAAGACTGATTTATTTTAGGAGTTGAAATTCAGATAAAATTACATAAAATCTCGTATCTTCAAAATTCGAAACATTTACAATGCATTGAAATAATTTTTTTGACGAATTTCAGTTAAACTTATTGATATTCTTAAGCGTCTACATATTGGATAAGATTTTAAAAAATATTTAGATACAGCTTCTGAAGGGTTAGATTTTCAACAAACTTGGAAAACCTATCTTATTGCCATATCTCTAAACCGAGTCTAGTTTAAGTCAATGGGTTTAACAAAAATCAGTGTTTTTCCTAATCGTTTGGTAACAAAGACACACCATGTGACTGAACCTTCTATATGTCTATATTCTTTCTTTATCTATTTCATATGTCTAGAGGAAAAGATAGCAGCTGATACATAAATTGAATTAAAGAACAGTTGTCTATTTCTTTCTTTTTTTTGTATCATTATCCGTTAATCTTACGGGAAATAATAACCTTCTATGCAAAAAAGAAATAGACTGATTTAAATGGATAAATGTGGATGAGTAACGTAGTATGTTTTATTAAGACTTCAATATATTCGAAAAATGTAGAAAATTATTCTCATTAGTTTGATTTCGAAAAAAAAAAAAGAAAGTTCTATGATAATTATAACACTAAAACACTCATCAGTAGAGTATTCGAAATCATCAGAAAGATTTAATTCACTACCCATGTAATTCAAACCGAGCGTAGACCGTGTGGTATAATGTGCACTGTACCGACAATCAATCGGAAGTAGTTTGATACTTAAACGATCGACTATCATGTGACCACAATCCTACCACTGTATAAACTCTCAAACACGAGCAATAAAATTCACTGTAGTATAAGGCGCTAATTATAATTGATAAATTATTCTATTTTGTAAATTTATTTATATAAATTAGACATGACAGTTGAAGATTCTCGTCCACGAAGTGCATCAAAATCAATATTAAATAGTATGACAACAAGTGTTGGCCGTTTTTATGAAAAAAGACATCAATTATATGGTGCTCTTGATCAATATAGTAAAGCTTTATCATCAAATCCCGATGATACAGCTACTTATATTGATCGTTCACGTGTTTTTCTTAAAATGGGTAGTATTAATAAAGCTCAAGAAGATACTGGTAATTAATATAGAAAAAAAAAATTTTCTATGTAATTTAATTTTTGTTTTAGAAATATAGATTTAGCATTAAATTTAATTGGAGATACACAAAAAAATTCAAATCTTCTTTTTTATTATGTTTGTTTACAAAAAGCTGAAGTTTTATATGCAGATGGTGAATTTGAATTAGGTTGAGTAATAAAAATGATTTAATAAAAAACAAAAATCTAATGAAATTATTTTAAATAGCATTAATGTATTTTCATCGTGCTAATAAAGTTAAACCAGCACAACAAACATGTATTGAAGGTATTCGAAAAACAACAGAAATTCTTGAATGTACTATTTGTAATCCACATATACATTTAACAATTACAAGTAATTTAGCTAATATTCAAGATAAAGAAATAAATAAAACAAATTTACTTAATCGACCATCAATACGAAAACCATTACCATCAATTGAAATACCATTAACAGAATATACTGATAAAGAAGCAAATCGATTGTTAATAGAAGTAGCAAAAGATCGTAAATTATTAATTAATCTTTATAAAGATAAACAACCTTCAGTTGGTTTGTATTAGAATATATTCTTATAAATATATATATATATATATATATATTTTCTACAAAGGTTTTACTGGTTTGGATAAAGCAAAAACTGATGCACATCAAGCTATATCTATTATTGAATCTCAACTTAAATTTCTTGATAAAGCTGAATGTTTACGTATTGACGAAAATCGTACACGAGAAAATATTATGTGTACATCAGAGACAGATCGAACAACTCTTGCTCGTATAGCTGAAGAAGAACTTATGTATCTACAAAAATTACCATCAAAAGAAAAGAGTATAGAAGTAAATAAAATAATAATAAAGTTAGGTTTTATATCGAATGGACTTTACCTATGGCAACGCCAGTGTGTTATCCAATGTGAGGGCCGAGGAGGCAGTGCTTTTCCTAAGATCGGATCCGCCCTTCCACAAGAGAAAGTTTGTGGATGACACTCAAATTAATCAAAAATCTAAGGATATATTACAATTCGTAACTTCGTATTGAATAGTTTTAACTAAACACAAGCGAAACTTCATTATAACATTTTGCGTGAAATTGAAGCACATCATTTTAGGTATTTCTAGTCTAGTAGAATAAATATATGACATAGACAGTTGGTATTTTGAGCAGATAAACTATTATGAGAACAGAGTTACAATTTGGCGAAAATCGCAACTACATCGACGAAACCTATCGGCAGATAATAAGAAAAACAAGATAATTAGATAGGTGTATGATCAATTTTGAGCACCACTGTGTAATGCCAATAAGATAATTGATTATGAGATTTTAGAGTAACATTCAGTCATTTTAAAGATATTCTTCTTCAAATGTAAAATTCCTATTTCTATTTACTTCATAAAGAAGACTGATATATGTGTGTCAGTAATCAAAACTAACATTCAGTAGATGTTTACGAAATGTATTCGAAGCCGAGCCAAATTGTAAGCCGTTGCCACTGTTTTTATACAGGACGGAAGAATGAGAGGGTAAATCTCACTTTGACCGAAAGATAAAAATGCCGACTTATTCAAACATCAAGACAATACAAGTTATTCTTTAGTTGATGATAAAGACTTTAATATGTTTATTTCAATTATATTTTTTTACTTACTATCAAGTAAAAAAGAAACATGTTTAGCATTTCATAGATAATGTTAAGTTGTTATCTAAGAGAATCAAATCAAAACGAACTTTATCAATGATTCTGTAACGATGTGCATGAAGTAAATTTTCAAAATTAAACAGTTTTAATCCTAAAATTCGTGTCCCATAAATAAAACACAATTGCAGCTCTTTGAGTATCAAAACACGAACTTTCTTGCAAAAACTAATATTCTATTTTCAAAAATTCGAAATTTTGTAACCGTTGACATTTAAACTAACTGATTTTGAAAATTTACTTTATGCACATTGTTATAAAATCATTGATAAAGTTCATTTTAACTTGATTCTCTTAGATAACAACTTAACTTTATCTATGAACCGTTAAACATGTATTTTTTTTACTTGATGACAGGTAAAATTGCTTACATCATACTTAAAAGTAATATTTGTTTACCTTATCCGTATGAAAAAATCTTTGAATAAACTTCTACTAATAATAAAAAAAACGAATCAGTCCATTTGATTGAATCGATGCAAAAATATTTCATTTTTTTAGCATAGCGTTATTTATGGCCTGCATTGTACGTTGTGTACTATAGAGGCAAAATTAACTTTTGAAGGAAGTAATAGGAATCTAAATCTTTTAAGAGTTTTTACTAGAGCATTAAATAGTGTCTATAGGGAAATCAATGGTAGATACCTAAAAAAGGCTTCCTCATTAGCCTTGTAGATCTGTCATCTGATAATTGAAAATTCACTATAATCACCTCATAGAGTATACTGCTTTTCAAAAAGGTTAATTGAAAACTTTTTAAAAAAAGAAATCTATAATATTATTTAAGAAATTCTCTATCATAGATTCTATATCGTTCAATGAAAATTATCAATTGTCTTCATTCATCTGATAGTATAAATAATATACATGATCTTCGTATACGTTTAATGCTTGCTGAAGCATATCGATTAATTGGACAATCTTATAATGAAATAAAATTATTTGAACAAAGTTTTGAAAATTATAAACAAGCATATGAAATATTATTACCATTAAAAGATCAAAGTTGTCTTTATCGATCATTATATGATATAGCTCGAAGTTTATTATTAGGAAATAAATATTCAGAAGCAATTAAAATATTTAATGATATGCTTAATAAAGCAATATCAGATAATGAACGTGCATTTGTTTATCAATATTTAAGTTATTGTTATTTAAATTTAAATAATTATGATCAAGCAAAAAATTATGCATATGAATGTCTTGATTATGCATCAATATCAAATGAAGAATTATTACGTATTGAAGCAAATATATTATTAGGTAAAATTTATTTTCAATTAAAAGATTTTCAACATTCAGAAGAATATATAATTTATGCACAAAATCTTAAAGATCAATTAGGTGATTTAAATCAAATGAAATATCTAGATAATTTAATATGTAATATTAAAAATCATAAAGAAAATATTTTTCAAAATCATATTTCACCATTTGTTCAATATGAAAATGAATATTTAAATAAAATAAATCAACAATGGATATCATCAATTATGGAAAATAATCAAAATAAAGAAATTAATTTAGAAAAAAAATTTTTTGAACAATTTAATAATAAAAATATACAAAATTGGCGTATTCTAACACCATATTATCGTCTTTTTGATATATGTATTGAACGTAAAAAGAAAATTCGTCGAAATATAGATGATCATATCAAACAACCAATTACAAATGTTACTATATCTTAACATAATTTACCATTAATATCAACAATAAATAATATATTTGAAAACGTATAGAAAAAAAAAAGAATTTTATTTATCAGTTCTTTCAAGAGTATCAATATGATATTAGAATAAGTAATCAACAAAAAAAAACAAAAAATAAATGATACTTTAAAATTTGAACAGGAAATATATATCAACAATTATCTCATATTGATAAATTACTTAAGACATACCAAAAATAGTAGACGAAGTAATTCAATATTCTACAGAAAGTTTGAAGAAAAATTTCTCTTTATATATATATTGATAATAAAAATAGTATTCTATATTTCTGCAATATTTTATCATTCTTCAACTAAAATTATAAGAATATAATTTTGATAAGACCTATTTGTCATGATATATGATGATAGCACAAGATCATATTGTCTTCGCTATATATATCTTTTTTCATGATCTATTTTCTTTATTTCTCCTCTTCGCTAAGATTTATACATATATAAGTTATATATAAAGACTTCTTCGGATTGGTCTCTGATCCGGTCGGGTTTGAGTCTGAAAATTTTGAATTCGACAAGCTTTTTTTCATCTGAAAAATATGTTCGGTGAACTAGTCAACGAATACAAAAAACCAATATCTCGTATCTTTGGAGCAACTATCCAATTCCGATTAAAAAACCTTATTGAGAGTATCAAAGTAACATATATAGATGGCTAAGTATTAGAGGAAATGAGAATAAAAGAAGAAGATACATAGTAAAAACAATATGATCTAATGTTATTGTCACGTATCAGAACAACTAGTTCTTATCAAAATATTATGATATTAGTTGAAAAACAAAACAATACTGCACAAATATAGAGCATTATTTTTTCCTATCAATGCATATAGAAAGAAAGCTTCTTCAAACTTTGTATAGGATATTGAAGTGCTCATTCGCTACTACTTTTGGTATGTTCTAAGTATATATTTTAAATTCATAGAATAATTATTGAATTAAGTAAAATAATTTCTAGAAACATTTTAGAAAACATTACCATAGTATCATTTCGTTATGTTTTTTTTTTTGAACTCTTGTCTTAACAGTGATAGTTAGCACGAATTGGAAAACAAAATTGAGTTACTGAAAGAATTTCCTATTAAATGAAGTAACTTTTTCGACTTTTAAGGAACAATTTCTTTTGAAAAATCAAGACCTCATGAAATTAATTTTCTTAATTCAATCGACAATCTCTTGCAAAAAAGATTCATCGGATAGCGCAACTAAATGAAAGATTTCCGAGCTTCAATTGAGTGCAGTTTAATGAAGAAAGATCAATAGAAGCTCGAAAACCTGTCATTTATTTGCGTTGTCAGATAACACATGTCCGATCGAATATAGAAAAAATCATTTTAGAAAGTCTTGATTTTTTTTTTAGAGGATCTCACCTCGAATAGAAACAAAAACCAATCTCTTCTAATAGAATACTCTTTCAACTTTTCAAATCATTTTTTTCTTTCGATTGACTCTAATTATTTTCGTTAAGAAAATATTTTAATAATACAAAAATATGCTAAACTTTTAGTCTACATTTTTAATATTTATATATCGAATAAATATTTGCATGAATAATAATTTCTGACATATAGTTAATGAGAAACTGTCAACATTTATTAAACTTCATTTGATTTTTCCACTCACTGAATTTATCTTTAAATAACATATTTTTGTTTTGAATCCAAACAATGTTACATGGTTTCTAATTGTGTAATATCACAATATATCATTGTCATAAGTATTTATTTATTACAAATACAAAATAAATAATGATAATTTCATGATTAAATAGAAATTTTTTTCTAAGAAAAAATTATTTAAATATATTTATCAATAGTTCGTTTTTTTTTTCTCTAATCCAAAAAAAAATATATATATTCAATAGATTATATCTCTTTCTTGTTTAATAAGCTTCTAATAATAGAAATAAATATAATTCCTTACAATTACGAATAAAGTACTCGGCAGACGTCTGCTATATTAATATCTATACATAAATCATTAAGGATATTGATCGAGGAAGATGCAAAAAAAAAAAAAAGAATCTGTCAAAGATGCGAAGATTACTTTTTTTCCTCTTGATACTAATCTAGCTAGATGTCATTGGAATCGTCTAGAAATATCTATCTATAAACTCGTTTGATTATTGGTCAATTTTAATTGTCCATTTGACGTTTAGGTTGTTGTTAAATTGAGTCATATTATATTACATATACATCATACATATATATATTTCTATATATATAAGTGCTTATTTGTTTAGTGTAGACAGGGATGAGTTGTTGTTTTTTGATTATAGGGCATTGTTTGTTCTTTATTGATATAATTGAAAATTCTTTTTTTTTTTTTATTTAAGACTTATTTATTCTTTGTGATGAATGAATGTGAAAGAACAGGTTATTTGATTATTTAAAAACAAAATAAAAGAATCGACTAAATTTTTTTTGTTTGTTTGTGTTTTATTTTTTTAAGGGTGCTAAATGATGATTTATATTTAAATGTTGAAATAGAATGGTCAATAATATGGCTAGTACGGGAAATGATATTGTACAACGTACACGTCTATTGGAAGAGCGCATTATTGATCCACGTTCATCAATTTCAATAGATAGTTTACTTGATTCAATTGTTGCTTTAATTTATGATTGTGAAGGTCTTAAAAAGACAAAAAACTATGATGCATTTTATGGAAAATGTAAGAGAAAGAAAAATAACAAAAAAAAAAATTTTTTTTTTATCTATTTAATTCAAAATTAAAAATTTCTAGTTCATACATCTACACGAGAAATTCGTGATAAACGTGTTAATTTTGATGATTTTGAAACAATTAAAATAATTGGTCGAGGTGCTTTTGGTACGGTTGATCTTGTACGACGAAAAGCAACTGGACAAGTTTATGCTATGAAAACATTGAGTAAATTTGAAATGGTAAAAAAAAAAAAAAAACAAATGAAAATATTAATTAATCAAAAACTAAAATTTATTGTTTTTGCTTTTTCTTTAGTTAAAACGATCTGATAGTGCTTTCTTTTGGGAAGAACGAAATATTATGGCTTTTTCAAATAGTGATTGGATTGTTAAACTTCATTATGCATTTCAAGATGCTAGAAATGTAAGTTTTTCATTGAATATTTAAATATTCGAATTTGATCTTGACTACAGCTGTTTTTAATTAATTAATTAAAAGAAAATAGAAATAAGTCAATAGAAAAGATATTTCAAGGTTGGATATGGTAGACTTATATACAATGAAATAAATGATCCAAAAACTGAAGGACTAAAAGAAAATCAATGATGCTCAGAAATATCCAAACCTTATGGGAGTTTTTATGATTACTTGTATAGGTCAAGAAAAGCTTGACTAATCATCTAAATACTTCAAATTGGTTCAATAGTTCTCGAGGTCGAATATTGAACCACAAATTTATGTTCAATACATGTCTTTATACATAGATATAACTGATGATGATGAAAATGAGTTTTATCTTTTTTACATTGTATGTTATCAGTAAAATGATTGTAATAGTAATGATTCGATAATATAAGAAGAAGTATTTGCATAAACTTTTATTGTGTAACTTATTCTATCTTGTAATTTCATTTTTAAAAAATTTTGAAGATTTCTGTTTAGTAACGGAAATATATAATTGTTGTTTAGATATTGATTTGTCTGAAAATAGCTTTTGTTTTGCGAATATTTTACAGCAGATCTAAAGAATAATGTGAATATATTCGAGAGTCAACTGACTCCAATAGTGTTATGTAAACAAAAGAAAAAAACACTCGAATACATTGTGTTTAAATTAATAGATTTATAATTATTTTATTTATTAAAAGAATATTCTTATTAAATATTTTCATATTATTTAGCTCTATATGATTATGGATTATATGCCAGGTGGTGATTTAATAACATTACTTACACGATATGAAATAAATGAAAATTCTGCACGTTTTTATTGTGCTGAAGTTGTACTTGCACTCGATGCCATTCATAGTATGGGTTATATACATCGGTATGAATAAGAAATTTTCTTTTTTTCGTCTTTGTTTTTATTTAATTATTGTTTTATTGTAGAGATGTCAAACCCGATAATATGTTACTTGATGCTCGTGGACATTTAAAATTAGCAGATTTTGGTACTTGTATCAAAATGGATAAAGTAAATGGATTAATTAATAACAAATCAACCGAGTTTTGTTGACATTCTTTTTTTGTTTTTTTGTTAAAGGATGGTCTTGTTCGTTCGGATACTGCAGTTGGTACGCCTGATTATATAAGTCCAGAAATTTTAAAATCTCAAAGTACAACTGGTGTTTATGGATCAGAAGTTGATTGGTGGTCTGTTGGTGTATTTCTTTATGAAATGTTACTTGGTAAAAAATTTTTTTATTTTATATAAATTATATTTAATTAATTTACTTTTTTTTTTTTTCAAAGGTGAAACACCATTTTATGCCGAATCATTAGTTGGAACATATCATAAAATAATGAATCATCGAGATAACCTTGTCTTCCCAGAAGAAATACCTTTATCAACAGAAGCTCGTGCACTTATTTGTGCATTTTTGAGTGATCGGTAAGAAGAATTTTTTTTTTATTGAAAAGAAAAAAAGGTAAAATGATTTTTTGCATTTTTAGATCAACACGTTTAGGTAAAAATGGTGTTGGAGAAATAAAAGCTCATGCATTTTTTACAAATCAAAATGAATGGACATGGGAAACAATACGAAAAGGTTAGTTCAAATAAAATATAAATACTTTTTTTTTGTTTAATTTTCTCTTATTAAATATTTTATTTAGCTTCAGTTCCTATTGTTCCACCATTAACAAATGATGAAGATACAAGTAATTTTGAAGAAATTGAAAAAACTGATGGTCCATCTGAAGAATCATTTTCTGTTAGTAAAACATTTGTTGGAAATCAACTTTCATTTGTTGGTTTTTCATTTTCCAATGAAGCACAGTAAGATATTTTATATGCAAAAGAAAATATATATATATATATCATGTTTTGAACGCGAATCATTTCTTCATTCGGATATATTGATCAGTCACTATTCAGTGATGACAGTCTCTTTCAATTATTCAGATATCAATACAACAAGGATAGATAATGATATCAAAACATCAATCATCATCAGAAGTTCATTACATTTTCTATGTCTAACATATATTATCATTTCTTATCACAATCTTAATTGTATTCCTTAAAATTTTATGACTAGCAAGGACATTGCTCGATGTAATTCATTAATTTTGAATTCTGATTATCAAATCTCAAAAAACCAAAAAAAGTTGAATGTATGATAAACAGCAACAAAAAAAAAAGAGATCCCGAAATTCTACAAAAAAGTGATTTAGAATTCAAAATCCTTATCACGCAGAGATGAAAGTTCAATATTTTGGGTTGAAATGTTTACTGTGAACTGTTTAAACTCGGCCCTACCTTCCTTGAAATTTTCAGTCAGATTGGTTGTTCTTCTGGAATAATTTTCTCTACATCAGGATTATATCTGTTCTTGCTATGTGCTTGACTTCTTTTCGGATTATTCTAATTTAGACACTCGATGATTTTACCTTAAAAGTGGTGAATTACTTCGAATGATTAAGAAGCCTTTTTTTTTTTAAATTAATTAATTTTATTTAAATTTAGACCATTGCTTGATCGTCGTTCAGCAAACAATGTAAGTTACTTGAGAGAAAAATTTTTTTTTTTGTTTATTTTTTTGTTTTAGTTCAATAATTTTAGTAATTCTGAATTAGAACAACGTTTACAAGAAAATGAACGAATTAAAAATGAATTAGAAATTCGAATGAGGTTTGTTTCTTTTTTTGTGATTCTTTAAAATTCTCTTATATATATATTTTTGTTTTTTATAGACGTTTACATGAAGATTTAAATGCAAAATGTCAAGATGAAAAAGTTTTAAATAGTAAATTATATGAACTTGAAAGAAAAAATGTTGTAATTGCAACAGAAAATAAAGAAGTTTGTTACAAAAAAACAAAATTTTTAATTTCATTTTTATTAAAAATCTTTTTAATTAGGCTCAACGAAAATATGAACTTGAGTTAGAAAATCGTCGAACATTAGAACGTAATTTAGATGAAGTTCAACGTTTACTTGATAATGAACGACAAGTTAAAAATCAAATGGGTGTTACAAATCGAGAATGGACAGATAGATTAACTAGTCTTGAACGACAAGTAGAAAATTATATTAATTTATTTTATTTTATTTTATTTTTTTCTTCTATTAGTTAAATGAAGCAAATGAAAAACTTAAAACTGAACTTGATAATAATATACGTTTAAAAAAACAACATCAAGATATTCAAAAAAATTCTACACAACTTGAACGTTCATATAATGATATACATGATAAATATCAAGAATTAATTGCTATTAAACTTAAATTTGAAAAAGATATTATTACTCAACAATCTAATATTGAACAAGAAAAAACAGCTAAATATATGGCATTAGATAAAATTCAAGAACTTGAAGGTTAGATCATTATAGTTTTAAAAAAATTTCTTTATATCAAAAAATCTTGAATTTTATATTTAATATTGATAATAAAAAATGCGTATACGTATTTAAGATATCATAAAAGAATTTTATACAATTACATCTATAGATAAGACATTAATCTAGAAAATCATATATCTGCATAACACAGGAGACAATAGAAAAATTTGTATCAATTTATAGAGTAATACCTTGACCTATATAAAGGTCGTACATACCAAGGAGAAATAGAAAAGAAAGAAAAGCAATATATCTATCAATCATTGTTCTTGTATGTACATGATAATCGAAAAGAAATCTGTTTTTTTTTTTGTGAAGCAGAAACCACTAGACAGTATTATTTACGAGAGATCTGCTACAATTGATTAATCGTCTATGAGTCAGAACGATATATATTATGTACAATGAATACCCTAAAAAGAGTATGAGGCTCTTATCTTATTGCTGTAAAAATACTGTAGTAATCAAGTAGCTTTTAAGTCAATGCCATGACCTTGCTCGAAAATGCCAGGAAAAAAAACTTTGTTTTTTTGGAACTTTGCATAGAGACAAGACTTCATGAGAATAGTTTATTATGACGAAAGAACTTGAAAGTTTCATAATAAATTATTCTAGTTCAGATTTGCCACTATGCAAAGTTGGGAATCAAAAATCAGTTTTCTTAAACAGGAGACCATTGTATTGAATTTTAAAATAAAAATCGTAAAAATGCAGTATCTTCGCAGTAATAGGCTTAAGAGCTCAAACTCTTTTCGGGATACTCATTAAGCTTTAGATGATGCACATAGTCCTAACTCAAAAGCGATTGACCAATTCGAGGATTTCTCTCTCTCGTTAAATACAAAGAGAAATCAATGCTATTGAAGAAAATATCCCTATTACAATAAAATAAACTTATTCTACTATTAATATTTTCATAAATCTTTTAGATTTTCATTTGTAAAGATAGAAATCATTGAAGAATTTCTTATTATGTAAATAGATTTAAAAAAAACATCTGACATTATTTTAAGAAAGCTTATTTTAGACTCGGAAATAAACTAAATAAAAGATTGATAAAAATTTTTCAAAGAATAAAAATAAAAACACAAAAGTTTTATTGTTGAAATAAGAAAATCAAAACTAAAGTTAATATAAGTAAATTTTGTACTACTTGTTCTTTTTTTTATTTAAATAGAAAAATGCAATACAATGATAACTGAATTATCAAAATATAAAGAACGTGACATATTACAAATCAATGATCTTGCTGATTTACGTCAATCAAGTGTTTTCTTAGAACGAGTATAATTTGAATTAAAATTCTTGATTTATTTTTATTTTTTTTCTAAAAATTTATTATTAGGAAAAAGTTAATCTTCAAGTTGAAATTGATTCTTTACGTTCAAAATTAATTGAAGAAGAAATTCGACATCAAAAATTACAAGAACAATTTCTTGTTGAAAAACTTAAACGTGCTGGAACACACAATTCAACTGATGATGATATTAAACATGATAGTCAAGAAATTATTAAAGGTATATTAAGTCGAGATTTTCGCGGCTAGAACAACTGGAAGAGGAAAAGGTTAATAGTTATTGAGTACGTTTTTCCTAGCAATCGAGGATAATATGTATTAGACTTCTTTACCCATTAATTTATAACAAAAGATATTTTCTTTTAACCTTTCGAAATAAAAACGAGAAAAGATCATACATCTTAAGTTTGACATTATTTTTCTTTAAAGTATAAATTATCATTATGTTATACATGATTTATCTACGACAATTATTACATATAAAAGTGTTTTACAGATGTTGAGGCTATGCAAAAAAAAAAAACGATGTCATTTATATTGTGGAATATCTGAATAGTTAATAACCAATGGCACTAGAATCTTTTGAAAGAATTACTTCAATTGATTCCGAGCTTTTAATTTCATATTTCCCTTCTAGATATATCTCAGTAAGACTAAGAAAATCCTAGAAGCATTCGTGCCCATGAGCTGCTGGTCTAAAGTTACAACCATTTTATTGAATTTTTAGTCTACGACACAGTATCCACAGCAAGAGTCAAATGAACGTTTTCCAATCAAAACGGTTACTTTTTTCTTAAGATATTTAATTTATAGTATAGTTCTATTATTGTGACCTGCCTGTTAAAAGTGGACATTTTTTTTTTTGAAAATTGAATATCTTAAGAAAGAAGCAACCATTTCGATTGAAAATTTTGGTACATAACTAGGAATCATTTGACCTTTGCTGTGGATACAATGTCATAGACTAAAAATAGGGTGGTTGTGGGTGTCATAGAGGAGATTATCCACCACATTCATTTGTCATGTAAAAGTAAATACATATGAATTCTTTTTTTATTTTTCTTAGATCTTGAAAGAAAATTAGATGCTGAACGTTTATCTTTAAAACGTTCAAATGAAGAATTAATTCAAACACAAAAAAAAGTTCGTATACTTGAAATGGATTTAAAACAAATAACAACAAATTATAATCATTTAATACATGATCATGAATTATCAAAACAATCAAATGAACAAATAATTGAACAAATGGAATCTGATAATCACCGTCGAACACAATATGATAAAGATTTAAAACACTTACAACAACAATTCGATAATTCATTAAATAAAGAAAAACAAATGTTAAATGAATTAAATCATATACGTAAAGAAAATGAACGTTTAAATCAAGAATTACGTATGATTAATAATGAATATGAAAATATAAAAACAAAAGTTATTGATTATGAAGAACAAGTTGAAGGTTTATATTTAATAATAATCGAAACAAAAAATTTTTTTTTTTTTTTTTTCTTATTTAGTTGAAAGTAAATTTTCTGTCCTTTATCGAACACAAATGAATGAATTAAAAGATGAAATAAATGAATTAACAGATAAATTACGTCAAGCAACTAATGAACAAAAAAATCTTGAAGAAGAAAGGTAAATATTTATATTTTGATATAAATCTTTTATATATTCTATCTTTTTTTGTTTTGTTTTGTTTTTTTTAGAGGCAGTCTTTCTAAACAACTTGAAATATCTAATGTTAAATTAAAAACTGAAAGTTTAAATTTAAATCTATTACAAGAACAGTGTGCAGAATTAGAAAAAGAAAAAAATATTATGATTATTGAAGTTGAAGCTTTACATACAGATTTCAATGGTCGACTTGCTTTATTAGATTCGGAAATTAATACGGTTAGTTTGTTTTTTTTCAAAATTATTCATTTCAATCAACCATCAATAATTCTACCTTAAGAGAACTCTTCGTTGTTAGTTAGTATATTTATTAAACTTAACTCTTGAAACCTCTTGAAGAAAAATTCGTGTTGTGATTATTCTTTATATGCAAAAATCTTCTAATGATAATTTCTAAAGATTCTGAGAGCATTGCTAATGGACCTCTAATATGACCTTTAGTCGTTGTTCCTACTAAATTTTGCAGCGTTTAAAAAAATAGTACCATTAAAAAAAAACACGTTTTTTTGATGGTGTTTCCTCTTCTGAGATCTAGGAACGATATTTTTTGAAAGAAAAAAATAATATACATCCTGATTCAATCCTAGTTGGCATTAAAAAAACATTACATCTCGAAAAACTGAAACACAAAGTTTTGCGAAAGAAGAACTTCTGGTCTTTGTGACCCTCATGTCTTCCTGAAAGAACCAACTGGAAACCTTGAGTCTATGATAAACTTTACTCTACTTATCGAAATCTATCTGCCTTGAAAGTTTTATTATTTTTTCGAAGAACCGTTCCTGAAAAATCCCAGAAAGCGTGAGGCTTATGAAATGATATTAATCGATTAACGTCAAAAAAATTACTAGATATTAATATCCTTTTGTATTGAGTTTATGTATGCCATGTAGACTCGAATGAACTACGAATACTTTGAAATAAAATCGTACTTATAGCTTATTCCTAATCAGATAGAGAGTTTTGAATATATATCCTCTCGAGAGCCTCACTTTTGCAGTAAACTCATATTTTTTACTTTGAAACTTCGTATACATCAAGATCTCAAACATTAAAAAATCCAGGTTTTTTGGACCAAGTCACTCCGAGATATGAAGTTTTTTATCGTGTATGCCCTTTTTCATAGATAGTAAACATATGATGCACTGATTAAAAGCTTGATATCTCAAGGAGATTTTGTTCAAAAAATTTTGAAATTTTCTATGCAAACTATTCTAATTAAAGCCTTTTTGTGAGCAAAATTTCAAGTTAAAATTTGAAAATATGAGTTTAATGAAAAAGTAAAGCTCTCGAAGGAATTATATACTAATAACTCGACTAGCTATAAGCATGAGATCTCTCTAGAGCATTGATTATTCACACGAATCTACATGCTGGATAAAGCCTTGACATAATAAAAGCAAATTGACATTTGAGAATGTTCATTCATAAACATAGTATTTTTTTTCCTAAATGAAATAATTTCATAGAATAAAAGTTTAAGAATTTCTAAAACAATACAAATCAATTCATAGGACATCTTCAACTTTATACTTCCATCGAAAAAACAAATTAATTTCATATTTTTCATAATATTATTAATTTTGTTATATAAATCTAATTAAAAAATAATATTTTCTATTTTAGTTTCGAGATCGATATGAAAAATGTCAATATGATCTTGAACAAGCAATAAAAGATCGTGAAGCAATGTCAAATAAATTCAAACCAGTGCTTGATCGTTTGTTATCAACATTCTCTTCTTTTTTTTTCTTTTATTTTACATGTTAATATTTTAGAAATGCATGACTTTGAACGACAAGTATCAGAACTACGTAAAAAAGCTGATGATGAACGTGCAAAAAAAGAAGCTGTACGTAAATTTTTTTGTTTAATTATAAAAGAAAATTCATACAAAAAAAAAACAAACAAATTTTTTTTTTTGCTGTTTTATTAATTATAGGCAGTGAAAAAACTTCAAGAAATAGTTACAAATCCCATACAAAATAATCCGTTTTTATCTCGACCAACTGGTAGTGGTCGGCGACATGATCGTGATCGAAATGAACGTAATGTTGCACGACGTCTTGAACAAGCTTTAGAAGTCGTATGTTTTCAAAAAAAAAAAAAAAATTAAGAATTTTGTATTTTTAAATTAAAATAATTTTCTTTTTTTTTTTTTTGCTGCTTAAAAATAGGAACGTATGAAATATAAAAAATTACAAAATGAAAAAGATGAAGAATTATCAACATTATCTGAAGATATAAATAAATTAAAACGTGAATTAGAAACACGACGAGATGAAATTGAAAAATATAAACGAATACTTGAAACTCGTGGATCAATTGATAATATTTCATTAACAAGTGATGATTTAGATGATGATCGAGGTATTGATTTATTTTTTTTTTCTTTTTGTTGAAATTTAATTTTATTTAAAAAAATAGATCGTTTGGAAAGTTGGGTACAAATTCCTACAAGAAATATTCGACGTGGTGGTTGGAAACGACAATATGCTGTTATTGCAAAAAATAAATTATTATTATATAATTCAGAAAAAGATCAATTAGCAGCAGTTTCAATTGATATTGAGTAAGTCATTTTTGTTTCAACATTTAGAATATTTATTCAATATTGAAATCTATCATTTTAATTTACAAATTATAGTGTACTACGGAAAAGAGTGAGTGCACATTTATATCAGAGGCTCAAACTTAATATATAAATAAATAAATTAACTTACCGTAACATGGTGATAAGGACCATCTTAGTATACAGAAAAAGTACGAAATCGAAACTATCGATTATGTATAAGTAAAAAGACAAATAAATAATAAAAACTCTCAAAACAATAGGAAAATCTTGAAATTTCTCATTAGTCTTTTTGTTTTTGTATTTCTGATGGTATTATTTAAATAGTTATTCATCATTATAGACAAACGATACTCTTGTAAAGATTGAGAATCGAACTGTAAGATTTAAAAATCTAAAGATTGAATTAAAATAATATTCATTTCAAGAATCTTCTATACATATAATTAACAGAGCTTTTGTTTGTTTGTTTTTGCTACTTTACATTTGCTCTGCAAATCAACAAAAAGCATATACTTATTCAAATGCATAATGTTTGAAAGATATTAACAACTCTGACAATTGCAAATCTTACATCCATTTATTTAACAGATATATTCTGCTTCTAATATTTTATAAACATAAATAACGAATTTAACTAACCAACGAATCATTTGAAGTAACTCAGTACTTTTGAACTTAAGTTGTCAAATTTCTAATCTCAAAAAAAAAAAAAAGTCACGCATATAAGTCTCATCTATAGAGTTATGACTAGAGATATATGAAACAAAATATATACTCAAAAATGATAAATTGATATCAATATCATTAGTTAATCATATTCAAATATGTTTTTTCTTTTTATCATTTAGTAAACTTTATCATGTTCGAGCTGTTACTCAAGGTAAAATAAACTTTGATAACAATTTTATTATTTTTTTTCCTTCAAATAATGTTTTTTATCCATAGGTGATGTCCTTCGTGTTGATCCAAATATGATACCAAAGATATTTCAAGTGTTATATGATAGTGAAGGTCAAACATTGTTAAATAATTCAACAACAACAATGTCAAATTCAATGATTCATCCACAAGTAAAACTTTTTGTTTCTGTTTTTTTTTGCTTTTTTCAAATGAACTTTGTTTTTGATATATTTCTATGGTTTCGTGGTTTTTTTTTTGTATAGGATCAAGATCGTCATAGCGGTGAAACAATTGAATATAAAGGTCATAGTTTTGTTGTTGTTGCTTATCGTATGCCAACGCAATGTGAAACATGTAATCGTCCATGTTATAATGTTTTTTCTCCACCTCCATGTCTTGAGTGCACACGATGTCATGTTCGTTGTCACAAACAACATTATGACGATAGAGAAGAATTTATGTTACCATGCCGAGGTAAAAATTAATTGATAAAACAAAAAAAAAAAGAAATAGAATATATATTGTTTTTTTTATTTTTTTTGTAAATCTCTTATAGTTAATGATAAATTATCAGTTAAAGAATTATTAGTTATGTGTTCAAATGAACATGACCAAAAACAATGGATTACTAAATTAAGTAAAAAAATACCTAAACGTGGAGTTGTTTCTCAAAATGATCATACACCTTCGTCAAGGTTTGTTCAATAATTTTATATTTTAAATTATTTTTAATGAAAATAAACTATACGAAAACAATAAATCATATTAGTTATAAAAAAATATGACACTTGGTTTTTCTCAAACATGGGAATTTATAGGATCTAAGAAAACAAGCCTCTTTCTGAACAGAACGAACGAGGATAGAGTCTTCCTATAAACAAAACATATCACGTATCTATTTAATCATATGTCAACAATATTCTTTTTCATGTTATAATGAGTTTCAAGTAGTTGATTAATACTCAATCACATGCAAACTCTTCATCTCTCTATTTTCGAGACAAATCGTCTCATAAATCTTGAGAATTATCTATTGTTATATATGTAACTATATAAAACCTTCGTTTTGGAGATGGTGGGACTATAGGATCTTTAGAATGATCCCTCTGAATCATTCTAAAGATCCTTTAAGCCTTCATTTCAATTTAAAATTGAGTGTCTTTTCTTTGGTTCTAAGTTGAGATTGAAATCAAAAACTCCATTGTATGGTTCTTGAAGTCTATTTTTGACTGTGTTATTGAATTTTTGTCTCAACTTTTTAGTATATACGAAAAAATTAACATGACAGAATTTTGACTTTAAAATTTTGCTTATAGATACATCTAATGATCGATGAAATGTTCTGAAAGCTTCAGCGGAAAAAAATGCTTCATTGTCAAGATATTGAATTTTTCAAAGATAATCGTTAGCTATAGACATGCCACAAAAATCAAATTTACTTCATAATTAAATATCTCGAGAAAGGAATATTCGTTCAGAATATTTGATGGGTCAGTAGATCTATCTATTGGCAAACTTTTAGATCATAACTTCATCATCTAATTTTTACATAAATACTAAAGATTCGATCAAAAATTTAGTAAAACAGCCATACAATGAATACTTTTAGGCTTTTGCTAATCTCACCGAAATATCGTTGTGAACTTAATATGACCTCAAATGATAAATCTCAGTTGAAGTAATCTCCTCTTAAATTACAATATCGTTGACATTAGAACCTATTGGATTAGTCTAGATTTCAAAAATGTTCGATAAACTGAATCCAGAGTCGAAAATTTCGAACTCGAGGAGGTCATGTCGACCTATAATTTGCATTAATACTTGTTTTTTTCTTTCGTTATGAGTCTATTAACAAGAATAAAGAAGAAATATTCTTTTCCTCATCAATATCTTACAGGAAAAAAAGGAGTTGGATTTTATCAGAACCACAACAATCATCGTCATATTGTCAAATCACTCTTGTCTAGTGATTTATTTATTTTTGTTGGGTAAACAAAGAGTGCTGAAAAAGAAAATCAGCTTTTATCATTTTTATTTTTAAAATAAATATCTCATCTCGACATATTTAGCTCTAAAAATTCTGATATCGAAAAAATCAAGCTATAATAAATAATTCGTATGTTATTCATGTTTGTTTTATTATTAGTACTATTATTATTATTTGTAAATATTCAAATTCATTAATTTTCTTGCTCATTGTACAGCTCGCTTTTTTTTTTTTATATTGGTTTTTGTCTTATGATATATGTCTGCTTTATCGATTCGACATGTATCGTCAATATTTGTTTAAATAGATAAAATAAAAACTAAAACAAAAAAATATATAAACTTTATTTATTAATTCTTATACTTTAGAACAAGTACAACATCATTTCGTTCACCAAATACGAGTATTAGTTCATCAGCTTCCAATCTATTTGGTAATAATACTGGTCAAACACCAAAACAAAAATCTTCAACACTTCCGGCTCGTGCTAAATAAATCGAAATCTTATCCTAGTATTCATTTAACCGGTCCCTTTCTTTTGTATATATATATACATATATTATATATTTCTATATTTTGCACTTCTATAAATTGTTTGTTCTTTTTTTTTCTTGTTTGCAAGTTAATTAGATGACATAAATGAAAAAACAAAAAACAAAAAAAGTCAATCAAAGCAAAAATTTTGTCTGTGTGTGTGTGTGTGTGTGTGTGTGTTGAATTTCTTTTTCTTTTTTGGTGCTGTCTGCTATTTTTTCTCATTCTTTTTGTCTTCTCTTCTTCTTTTTTTTTTTTTTTTGTTCTGTCATAATATCGTCTTAAAAGAAAACTGGTCATTCGAGAATTAGTTTCGTAGACGATTTTAGCATTATTCATGTTATTTTCTCTTTTTTGATTATTGTCACTTAATTCTCTTTTGTGTTACTAGAATCATGCTTTTTTTTTTTTTCGTCACTTTCGTTCTCAGATGTTTGTAAGACGAACTTATTATGATCGTCAGAATCTCTCTTGTCTTTATTTGCAATTGTACGACCAACGATCTTGGATGTTGAAGTCGAAGAATTTAAAAAAAAATAAAGTGTGAAGCACTACTAAAACACATGTATTCATTTGTTTTTATGAAATATGCGAGAAATTATCTGAGATAGATTAGGAAGTTTTAGTTTTCAAATGATTTGACACTGGATCATATTGTCTTGAATTTTTATCAATATGTAAACTATTTAGAAATGCTGATAATGGAAAAATACGATGTGTTTTGGTTATTAATGAGTATTTTTTTGTTTTTTTTTTTTTGATTGACGATAGATAGATCGAACGGAAAAATATCAAAATGTGCTTTAGGAAATTGTGACTACTAAGATGCATAGAATAATATCAATATTCTAATAGAGATCGAATCAATAATTCAAATTTATAGAAACTTTTGCAGAATATCTATTAAATAAATATTTCTAATATTTCGAAAATGTTTCTATTTGAAATCTAATTATCTGATAAGAACAAAATTAGTAAATTAAATAACGAGCGATGATGGTTTGCCTGTATCTGATGAAGATAAACAGATGCGACTATGATGATAGACTTTTACTTAATCTCTATCAAGAATTATGCATCACTATTGCTACTGGTTACATATACAAACTAATAGAATAATGAGGGAAGTAATTATAAACTAGTAGACAACTAAAGTCAGTGTTTTACTATATGAATCATCTCTGTTTCGTTATTTTGCTTTTGACATTTCTAAGTCACGCCTTTTTGCTTTTACGTTTCATTGATATTACGACTGCAGAAAGCTCTTTATTGATAGTATAGACTGAAATAAACAATTTTGGAAATTATGAAAAACGATCTAAGATCTCCAACAGAGTTTCTTTATGCGACAAGACGATTAATCAATTACATGTCTACTCAATGTCTAAATTATATACTTTATCAATACGTTCTTTATGTATAAATAAATGCCCAAGATGCTGTGTAGTGCAGACTGTTCTTAATAAGAGTTGGACAAGTACGGATTTTCTCATGTGCGAGTACCATAAATATTGACCTTGAGTACGAATATAAGTACGAGTAGCAATCATTTGCACGACAAGTACGCGTATGAATACCGAACTAACCGAATACGAGTACATATTTGTATGTGCCCAGCCATGCTCTTAATAATATTATTGGTTATTATTTTCCGCAAGAAAAATCCGTAATCGAAGGACCTAGTTTTATTATATATGAAAGAAAAAAGAAATATTTATACAAATATGCATATTCGAATGATGTTAGTTTAGATATCGAAATAAGATAAGAAATTCTTGTCATAATTTAAAGATTAAACTTCGTAGATTCTTATCTATAGTTTTTGACTTCTGTAAATAAATGAAAAACTAAATAATTATAAAATATATTCTTTCTAATATTTTACTATGTATGAATACATACTCAGACATACATATATATATATATATATTTTGTGTCAGGCTGTAATAGAGACAAGAAAATGACAACCAAGGAGACGATGATTATTAAATATGATTGCTAAATGCCTTTATAAACAAAACGTATCTATGACAATAGCCTCTTAATAATAATACATTCAATGACTCGTTTCATTTCAAGTATGAATTAAACCTTTTTAGAAAGTTATTTTTAAACATTCTAAATCATACTTTTCTATTCATCATATTTTTCGTGACTAATAATTAATCACCATGGGGAATACGAATGACGATTTCTTTTCATTTATTATCATGGGGAATTAACGTATTAATAAATATTAGGTCTTTCTTTTTCAAAATAGTCATCATATCGAAATAAAAAAAGGACGTCATTTAATTATTTTTAAAATATTGTAATAAAATAAAAATATCGTCGGAGATAAATCATGATTTTGACAAATGATAATAAAAAAAAAAATGAAAAATCATAATTGATGATATTAAACAGAACTAACTTGTTTTTATCTTTCTTTTTTTGGAATAACTATAAATAATATATCTTGACAATAAAAAGAAAAAAAAAACAATTTAACAACATCAGTAAGCAGTTTTTGATGTCTAAAATTAACTCAGAATGACATAGATAAGAATGATTAAATTTAATAAATGCTCACTTTTTCTTTTTTTCATAAATGAAAGAAAATTCTTGTCAATTTTATCATATAATCCTAATATTATTTGTATATGTAAAATAAAATAACCTAGTTCAATATCCTACACATTTTGTTGGTCTTATCCTTTGTGATTATTTCAAGGAACGTCGTATATGTACTTTTTCATTCTCAATAAGCTGATGCAACGTCGTTTTTCCCAATGCGTCATGCATCAAGGTTTGTATGATATAAATACGAAATAATGTGATTGTATGACTATTGTTATTTCGCATCATCAATAATGGCCCCGAATCTTGATGTTTTTCAATATCCTTCTAAAATAGTCGTAAGTTAAATATTTTTTTTTTCTTTCTTTTTTTTCTTTCAATCGTTTGCATTGTCCTCATTTTTTTTTTTTTGTTTGAAAGTAAATATAAAGTCATACACGCGGTACACATGCACTCGTTATATATTTTGTTCGCACTGATCGTCTTAGTACTGAATCATTATTTTCAAATTGAATCCCTCTTTTTGTTTTAAAGCGTATACGTTATAGTTTTTGCGTACAACCTTTATTACACATGTGAAAGATTTAGCACATTGTCCTTGAAGCTTTTCATTTTTTCTTTTTACAGAAAGAAACAAAAAAATTAAATGTCATGCGTAAAAAAAAAAGAAATAAAAACCATCTGTTGTTACTGCCACGTCATATATATTGATCATCATATTCTTATGTGTCATCAAGATAGAAACGAATGGAAGATTTACACGAACAAAAAAAAAAATACACGAAAAAGCTGATGCAATAATGAATAGCTGCAATTGACATATATATATTCAAAAAAACAAAAATTCTTTCTTTCTTTTTTTCTTTTATAACCGCATTTTATTCTCGAATATTCTCTTTTACTGTCTAAAAAAGAACAAAACCGGTAACAATTTTGCTAAATTCAAGGTCATACATATTTTCTTTCGGTTTTTTTCTTCTTCTTCTTCGTATTTGAATCATAATTATTCTTTTCTTCCTCTTTTTTTTTCTATTTTTAAGTTAAATATAGAACAGTTTTCGTTTACTTCGTCAATTAGAAAATGATTATCTTCACAGATGTTTACCTTGAAATATCATGTGATTCGCAAACCAATTACTATTTTCTTTTTCTCTGGAAAACTGCGTCATAGATATATTATAGGATGACAAAAAATTATCATGCCTCGATATACTAAAACTTCTCATCCATTCTATGGGTACTTATCTTCGTAGTACTATACTGTCGCAACTAAATAATCGTTGTTTATCGTCTTCTATCGTTAGAGACACTAGCGAACACCTAACCCTTTCCTTTTAGGTAAATAAAAAGCGAACACGTGTTTATATACGTATATGTATATATTCCTCAATTCTTTCTTTTTTCTTCTCACGCGCAGATATAGGCTTGTGACGTAGCGATAGCAAATGCGAACGAGGCACGTAAGTATAAGTCGTTGATAGTGGGCAATTGCACCCGGGCTAAGAAAAAAGAAGAGAACGAGAAAAAAATGAGAGAGAAAAAAAACGACAGAAATAGAGCGAGAGAGAAGAAAAAGAGAATGCTAGCAGGCCACTAACAGTAGTAGTATATATAGCAAGCAAACAGTTCTATATATACTTTATTTCTCTCGTGCGCGCAAGCGGCGACTAACAAAAGTGTGTGTGTGTTGCTAGTGATTGAAGAAAAGATCGTTCATCAGTTACAAAATATTTGATGGGACTAGCTTTATACAATAATTATTAAAAAATACAATATAAATTATTATTATTTTAATTATTAGAAAGAATAAGAATGGACGCCATGTTTACATTCGTAAGTATTTTTAGAAAAAAAAAAAAAAGAATATCTATCAATTCAATAAATATCTATAATTATATATATGTTTATTCTATATATTTAGAGTGAAGAAGAATTGAATACAGGGATTATTCATTCGCCTGATGATTCAGCAAATAGTAGTCCTTCAACATCAAGTATGTTGACAACAACAACAACAACACAGAACGTGGGACGACCACAAATAAAACGACCATCATCATTAAATGTGTCGAATTCGCCAGGTAGAAAAAAAAATTCCAAAAAGAATAAAATAATTTTTTATCTATCAAAATTTTATTTATAGAGCTTGTTCTACGTGATACAACAAATGCCGAAAGTAAATCAGAAAATTCGCCGACAAAAAGCGTGCAAAAAAGACAACAAAAAAAGAAAAAACGTCGAACAGCTAATTCATATTCGGATATATCATTTAATGATAAATATAAATTAACTGAAGAATTACTTGGAACCGGTGCACACGGGTATGTTTCGAAGAAGAAAGAAAAAAAAAAGCCTATTTATAACATTTCGTTTTTGTTTTTTTTTATTAGAGTTGTCAAGACGTGTCGCGATCGAATGACAAAACAAGAATATGCTGTTAAGGTATGTTGATTAGATTCGAGTGTTATCATTTAGTATATACATGAGAATATGCGTTCTTTTTGAGTTGAATACGTGCTATTTGCAGAATGGTCAATATGTATTACGCATCGAGAAGAACGAGAGCGACCCCGGACATGAATTATTTGTGACATATGAAAAAAAAAAAGAAAAAGAGAGAGAGAGGGAGAGAAAAGAAGAAAGAAAAAGAAAAAGAAGAATGTGAACCGCCAAGAACATTCTAGATGAAAAATAAAACATTTTTTTTTTTCTATTTAGATAATTAGTAAAGCGCGTCATCCGAATCGAACGCGTGTATTTAAAGAAATTGATATTTATTCTCATTGCCGTGGTTGTGAAAATATTCTAAGCATAATTGATTTTCTTGAAGATGATGACTATTTTTATCTTGTCTTTCAAAAAATGGAAGGCGGTATGTCTAGTTAAATATAAATAATTATTTTATTAATCATCAATATACTCTTGTGTTAAGGACCATTACTCAATCACATAATGAAACGTGGTCGTTTAACAGAACGTGAAACTAGTTTAATCGTACGTGATATTGCTAATGGTCTCAATTTTCTTCATTCCAAGGGCATGTCACATAGGTTTGCATATCAAAAATGATACCATTTTCTTTTTTTTTTTTGTTTCTAAAGCATTATTTATTATCTTTTATAGAGATTTAAAACCGGAAAATATCTTAGTCGAACGTGCCGATTCATTAATACCGATAAAATTATGTGATTTTGATTTGGGTTCAGCTATTCGTCTTAATAGTAATAAAACAACACCGATAACAACACCGGAATTATCAACACCTGTAATTATTTAAAATAAAAAACAAAATTCTTTAAAAAAAAAAAATAATTTTTATTTTATTTAAGGTTGGATCAGTTGAATTCATGGCTCCGGAAGTCGTAGATGCATGGACAAGTCTTGAAGGTTCATTACAAATGTATGATAAGCGTTGTGATTTATGGTCACTTGGTGTTATTATATATATAATGTTATGTGGTTATCCACCATTTTATGGTTCGTGTGGTCATACATGTGGTTGGACCAAAGGTGAAGAATGTGAACAATGTCAGGGTTTACTATTTGAAAGGATACAAGATGGAGAATTTGATTTTCCAGATAAAGATTGGAAATATATATCGAATGGTGCAAAAGATTTAGTAAAACGTTTACTTGTACGTGATGCTTCATTACGTTTAACAGCTGCTGAAGTTCTTCAACATCCATGGATTAAAAATAGTCAAGAACTTGATGATGAACGTCCATTAAATACACCAGAACTTTTACAACGGTAAGAAAAAACAAACTGAAATATTTTTTTTTTTGCAATGTTTTTTTTATATTTTCTAGACATGATAGTATTCGTCGTTTAGAATCATTTACAAAAGATGCATTAAGTATAACCAAATTCATTGAAGAACGCAAACGTATGGTGCATTATCGTTCACATAGTACTGATAGTTTACATCAACGAAGTCGATCATCATCTCATGATGATGATGCTGATGATGATGAAGATTCTAATGAATTAACACCTAATATAAATAAACGACGTATACGAAAGAAGAAAAAACAACAACAGCAACAACAACAACAAACAAAAACTCAAACAAATGTTGTTCATAATAATAAGGATGATGATGATGATGATAATCAAAATTTTGAAAATTTAAGACAAAGATTATCAAGGTAAATTTAGAACTCATTAGAACAAAAAAAAAAGATTATAACGATATTATGGAATGTGTCTTTTTTTTCTTTTTTTTAGTGCTACAATGACATCAGGTGAAGAAGATATTGGTGGTAGTGATGATTATTTTGGTTGCAGTTATAAAACAGTTATTCATCGGCCAACACAAAATTTTTTTTTGCCACCAACAGATAATCAACCTCAACAAGCACCTCCATCACAACCTCCACCACCACCACCACCACCACCACCACAAACAATAGTTCTTACACCAACACCTTTAATACCAGCACCACCATTACCCATTGTTGTGCTTCCATCACCACCAGTTAATTCTCCAATGCATTATCGAGCTCATACAGAAAATGATCTTATCTATTATCAACAACAACAACAACCTCAACCACTTTATCACCCAACTAATTGGTATCAACCAATATTTATTTATGGGCCACCACCACCATTTGTTATGCATCAAACACCATATCGAAGTTCATCAGTTGATTGTCGTCGTACGGCAAATAATATACATGAACCTCATGTTTTACATCCGGAACGGGTTTGGTGAAAATATATAAAAGCAAAAAAAAAAAAAGTGTCCTTGTTTTTTTTTCTTTTTGTTTATTTGTTTTACTTTTATACATTTTTTTTTTTTGGCTTTTTTTTTCTTTCTTCCCGCATGAATCCTTAGATCAGAAGAACGCGAATAGGATAGGTCGTTTTTCGTACCCAGTGATTTCGATCTGACATTTAATGGATTTTCCTTTTTTTTCTTCCCCCTTCAGTATTCTTTTTTTTTGTTGTACAGATTTGTTTTCTTTTCTCTTGTTAACATCAGGGTCAGTCGTGATGCGTATTATATACAGAAGAGATTGAAGTATATACTTGGAGATGAGATCAAAACAAAAATTATCGAATTCGAGCCGTTAAGTCTCCAATTTATAATCATTTATTCTTCTCTAGTGTTTTTTTCGATCTCTCGTTGGCACGGTCCGACTAAAATATTGTTATAGTCTGTCTTTTGTTTATCATGTTTTTTTTTTCTTTTTTTTTTTTTTTTTTTTTTTTGGTTGTTCCATTGTAAATATATATATATATTTGCCTCTCTGTTCGCGTGCCATTTTGTTTCTTTCTTTTTTTCATTGCTCGAAATCATTAAATGTCGCTATCGAGCAAATTAAGGCAACGAATATTTTTCATTATGTATATAATTACATGTATGTAATTTCCTGGATATTTGCGAAGCATAACATATTAATTTACTTGTGAACATATATTCTTCTTCGTCTTCTTCTCCTTCTTCTTCTTTTGTGTTTCATCTATATCCGGTCTTAAGTCCTTGTATTTTCTATGAGTGTCTAAGATGAAATTCAAAAAAAAAAGAGTTGAGTGATCTTCGTTCGTTTTTTTCTTTCTTCTTATGCGCAATGATGACCAAAAGCCATGTTTGATGTTTGTTTTTCTATTATGATTATTTCTTCCTCTTTATGTTTGTGTGGTTTCTTCTATGTTTTTTTTTCCTGGTTTCTATCTTGTCATCTTTTTGTTCTTGTACTCAATCCATTATTCTTCTTTTTTTTTTGTTTTTCTTTTTTTTGTTCGTAGACTATTCGAGTTATTATGATCTTATTTGATGTATCTATGATATTCGATGCGTCGAAGAAAGAAAAAAAAAGAGTAGTGAGAATAAGATTATAGATAGACAGATAAGTGTAAGGACTTCTTTCTTTTTTTTCTTGTTTAGTTTAAGTTAATAAATAAAGAGAGAAAAAAAAATAGCGTTAGAATATAAGATTATTTAATAAATATATACAAAAAAAAAAAAAAAAATAGCAATGATATTTGTCAATTCAACATATTTTTCTTGTCATTGAAATAAGCATACAAATATAAATGATTAAATAGGTATTAATCTCCTTGATTTTGTTATTAAAAACAAATTTGTAATAGGAAAAGCAAAAACAGAGGGAAAGGGAGATAAAGGACCTTGAGATTATTGTTATTATATGTATCATTTATTATCTTTTATGAAGACGTGATGATAAGAATGGCGAAATAGATTTAATTATGGCCCTATTGAATTAAATATCTTTATCAAGAAATATTATAAATTGCTTTAATTTACTATTAGATTTAATCTTTTTTCAATAGTAATAAACATGTAATATTACAAATAAAGGTTGAAATATTCTTTCCAACTTCAAATATACGTGAATGAAAATATTTTTCTGTTTACAATATACATATCTGTATGCCTATAGTTGTCAAAAAAAAAACATGCCTCGTTAACTATGATAATTATCACAATATCAGATATAGGAAGAGCATTTATAATTACCTTGATAGAAATGAAATCGCGTACCAGACATTGCCTTGTTTTGCATTCATTTACAACACAAAGCAAGGTGAAACTAAGGACATATTTCTTTTTCGTATGGGAAATAAAATCAAATTGGACATGATAACATTAATCGGATTTAAAATCTGTTCAATTAGTCTCTTTTAATTATAATAAATCTTGCAAAAAAAAAAAATTAGATTTTTTAATAATTTATGTGTTTAGAATAACTGAATAGTGCATAATATTTGTTATCATGTTGCATTGATCCAATTTTTACTCTTATTAAAGTACATCGATTTCATGTCAACTCAATTTACTCTTCATTTAACCTATGTTTAAAGGATACTTATCATGTTGATCGAGTTTATGTTGTACTTCGTTTTTTTTTTGCCTAATACAAGACAAAGACAAAGACAACCATATCATATAACATTGTTTGAAATATTGATGTCAAAAGAATTTAAATGTTTATTAACGACACACAGGATTTACTAACAATGCTGAATACGGAATTAAGATTCTTCTCATCAAAATATTTACTTTTTAAATCATCATAGCTTTTCTAACTCTATAAAAACACCTATCAATTCCGTTGTTTTCTTCATAAGACGCAATTCAACTTAAACGATCAACGGACAGATTTATTATGATGTGCATGTTCAACGGTATGATTGTTATTGCAATTGCATTATTTATCCAATTACATAATGTATATGCTCAAAATGCATGTACAGCAGTAGCATTAGCAGCTTGTGGTCAACGTCCATGTATTCAAACGGGTACTGAGTATTCATGCCTTTGTTCAAACATGCAATTGGCACAAAGTGCAGCACAATGTAACATCATTAATCCTATTGTAACACAACCTCCAATTGTTTTTCCGAATCAATGTGGAAATGCTGTATGTCCTCCTGGTGCTACATGTATACCAACAAATCAAAATCCACCACTTTATGTTTGCGTTTGTGCAAATAATGTTATTGCTAATCCTACTTGCCCAACAACTCTACCGAATAATCCATGTCTATTAAATCCATGTATAAATGGCGGTACTTGTGTTGTTAATCAACTTACACTTCAAGCTGTTTGTGTCTGTCCACAAAATACTTATGGTCGAAATTGTGCGACTTATTATCCTTCAGTGGGTCATCATAATAATTGGTAAGATATATGAAATTTATTTTAAGAAAGAGAGAAAACAAAAAAAAAGAAATATTTTATAAATATATTTATAGGTGTTATAATGGCGGTCGACATATTAATGCATATGGTCAACCATATTGTACGTGTCCATATCATTATCGTGGTCGTCGTTGTGAACTACAATATAGTCCTTATAACTATGTCTACTTATATCAGTATCCTCAACAATATGGTAAATAAATTGAAGTTTTCTTGTATGAATAAAATACATTATTTTATTTTATGATTAAATAAAATAAAAAGAAAACAAAACTTCTTCTTCTTGAACCATATACATATATATATACTATTATAATATATTTTAATTATCTTCATGGAATAACTCATATGAATTGAACAAAAAAAAAAGCTATATTTCTAGATCGATTAAATTGAATTTCTATATGTGTTGATTGATTAATCTCTTAAATTTATAATTGAAGTTTTAAAGTGTCATTAGACATGTGAAAAGTATGCACAATTCAAAATAGCACAAGAAATCAACAAAGTTTTCAAGAAAAGTTAATCGAAACATCGCTCACTAGAGCCTATGAGATTCGTTCTGGACGGACTTTATCATTCACATATCTGAAAATAAATATTAATTACAAATATTCAGAGAATGGTATTTATTAAGAAGGATTTTACATTATTGTAGTCGATCTCAGACAGTGTAGATCTTCCTCAAATTCAAATCTAGCGCTACAATCAATGTAATATTATAATTTAGTAAAGTGAATAGTTGCGATAAATATGTCAGTTTTTTTTGCTAGATTTACTAATAGAGAAAGAAGGAAAAGAAAAGGAAGTCTATTTTTATTTTTTGAAATAAATTTTATCAAATATGTTCGATGAATTAACTGCACTTCTTGATGATACAAATCGTACATCATCACATGGATCAATTCTTATAACAAGTTTAGATTTTGATTCAAATTTTTTATTACAACATTTTTTAAGTTATTCATTAAAAAATACTTTAAATTGTGTTTATATTAGTTTATTAACACCATTTTCTCATCTTAAACATGTTCAAAATAAAATGGGTAATACTTTAAAAACACCAGAAATATCATCATCATCTCTTATGTTTATTCCGCTTTTTTCATCATTATCTGATCAATTTTTTCATGAAAAATCATCATTGAATATTGATGATCTTTGTAAAATGATTCAACAACAAGTTATTGCATCACCCGATATAATTATTATTGAAGATTTACAAATCTTACGTCATTTATTAAAATTTTCTGATATACAAGTATTACTTATGCAAAGAAAATTACGACACTTATTTCCTAATGCACAATTTATTACTCAAATATCTATATCAGATGATGAAAATGATGATGAAAATTTTTCTTCATCATCATTCATCAATATGCTTAAAAGAATACATAATAAACATTTATTTGTTCGAAGTTTAACTACTGGAGCTACAAAAGATATAAGTGGACAAGTAAGATGTCACGTTTTCTTTAGTATAAAACAAAAAAAAAAAGAGATTCAACAGTAAAGTTTTGTATATCTTAATTAAACGAAAAGAAAAAACAAATCAGTACATATTCTCAACCTTGTTTTATACTCACAGAACAAAAAAATATGTCTATAGAAGTTGACTAAAATAAAACAAATTAGTCATACAAATTATTGATTTTAGAAATATTTTTATAAACAAATTACTTCGATATTAACCAGCGTGAGAGCTAAGATGGTGGTGCCTTTCTAAAGATCGAATTGAACCTTCCGAAAGAAAAAATCCCAATAAAACACTAAGCGATGCAAATTTTGTCGATGAACTTAATCTGTATTTCGTGTTCAGAAAGATTCAAACACTAGGTTTTTTTTTTCTTTAAGCCGTTTCCGGCAATAGACGATTCTCTTAATTAATTTCTTTCTCGAAAAATTAGAACTTTAATTAGGATATTTATATTAAAATATATCTAGTTTTGAGCTGAAAACCTTAAAATACTATGATCAACATTATTTCTGGTCTTCTAAAACCCGAAAAATCACTTTACTTTTCTGAAAAACTTTTTTAATTAGAAATTATTAAAACATATTGTTAACAATAGAAGACCGATCTTAAGAAGACAGCCCCTCGTTCCCTTTCCGAATATGTTAAAATCAAAATTTTTTCGATTTTTGATATACCTTCGAACTGTTCGTTGTCAAACGCCATATAAATGAGGATTCTTCGTTGTTAATTAATACTTTTATTAAATCCAATTCTCGAAAAACTCGCGCTGCATTTATTCTTGATGTGCAAAATAATTATTTGATCTCAGTTGTTATTAAAAAAAATTGCAGCTCAAAAAAAAAATGAAGTATAGAGCTTTCCGACTTCCTTATCTCCCTGAAGAAAGTATCTGGGAATTTTTGAGTCTATGATAACTTCTGTTTTACTTAGAGAAACTTAAGTTAGAAGCGAATAAACTATTACTGATGAAGACAAGATTAAAATAACAATATTTTCTTCTATTTGAAAATAATTCGAAGGTCTCCATTAGATTTTACTATCTTTCAATGGATAATTTATTAATTAATCTTTTTATTTTTAGTTAACATATACTGGTCCATCTCAATCAAATCTATGGACAAATATAATTATTCGTAAATGTTTATTTCGTCTAACAGATCGAACATTAAATTTAATAACTAGTGCTGTTTAGAAAAAAGAAAACATCTTGGTTGTTTTTTTTTTGTGTTCGTTTTCTTTTTCTTTTTTTTTATTTCATATGTTTTGTTTATTTTAGATGAGTGATAATGAAACATATTTATTTGAATTAGATGATGATTTATCAGAAAAAGATTGGAATGGTCCCAAACGATCAATATGTTCTCGTTGTGAACGACCGGAATTAGTTTGTCTTTGTTCACATTTACCTTCAACACCTATTCATCTTAATCATACATCCGTTGTTATATTTCAACATCCAAATGAAATTAAACGACCATTAGGTACTGTACAATTACTATCCAAATGTCTTGATTCATCATCATTAACTGTTATACGTGCAAGGCAATTTCCACGAAAATATTATCCTGATATATATTCAAATCCAAATACATATTTACTTTTTCCTAATGCAAATGCTGTTCTATTAGATGATATTATTAATGAGAGTAGTCATTATACAATTATTGCACTTGATGGTACATGGAATGAAGCTATGGGTATTTATCATCGTCATAGTGAATTACAAGAATTAAAAACATGTTATGTTAAAATTGATCAAAAATCTGAATTTGCTATTCGTACTCAACCAACAAAAGAAACAACATCAACATTAGAAACAGTAGCATATGCATTAAGATGTACAGAAAAAGATAAACCAACATTATTTGATGATATTGTTCGACCATTAAAACGTATGGTAGAATTACAATTAAATTTAGGTGCTGTTGTACATGAAGCAAAATTAAGTTTAATTGAAAGTGGTCAAACACGAAGACAATATAGTAAAAAACATGAAAGATGGCTTATGACACTTCAACATTAAACAAATAAAAATAAAGAATTTTTAGTTTTGTTTTCAGATAAAAGCTTGAACGTCATTTGTTTTTTTTTTTTTTAAAAACGATTTAAAAATGTGTTTTTTTTATATTACTCATAAGAAATACGGTACAATGAAAAAGTCTGGTGTTTAGTAAAATTTTTGTGAAGACTATCGCAAATTTTAATAAAATTATACGCATGATTTAATGCGAAATAACGAATAAAGTCTAGAATAATTGCTTGTATACTATAAAAAACATTACAAATGTGTTAATTTTAAAACTCTAATTCCCAAAAAAAAAAATTACACTGTGACAAAATTTTAACTACAAAAAGTCGCAAAAGTAAACGTAAATATTTCTAATACAATCCAAGGATGTGGAAGCAGATGTCAATGAGGCTATTGATTCCATCCACGCCTACACCTAGTTTGGGCCTCGGAGTGATCAAAGAAAATGAACTAATTTTGAGACTGGATATAAATTACAACATAATCAAGTAACCATAGAAAAATATCGTCGACGTTTTATCTCATTTCTAAAACAAATTAATGATGATAGCTTCATTTAGTTTTTCCTTAAGAATAATATGATAACATGAATGCAAAAAAAAATACTGTTTGTATCCTATATTAGAATTGATTGATTTTCATTTGAAAAAGACAACTCTTGACAACAATAAAAACCATCTACGCATACTTTTATTGGCTTTGTATGGTACTGAACTGTCAATTGAGCAGAAAGTATCAATTGAAATAAGAATTTGCCATATATTTTCAAATAACAAGAAGCATTATTCTGTTTCTATACACAAATCCGTTTACGGCAACATAAGAAGACAGAGAGAAAAAACTGCCAGATGTCATAAAAAGAAAGCGAAGCGTGACATAGTGTATGATATTATGTTGTAACGAAATCTTTTTTCATTTATTTCTTTTCTTGTTGCACTAGAGACAATAACTGAAGAAAGAAGTGAAGCACTTAAATGAAACGAAAATAAGAACTCGAACGACAACAACAATCAAAAGTAAATCGAAACATTTGGAAAATACCTCAACATACTATATTAATTCAAGACAGGTTTTTTTTCGTTGATAAAACATCACATACATCATGGACAACCAGAAAGAGCCGACGACAACAACTACTGCTACGTCATCCGTACATACCAACTAAGGCAACGAGGGCTTGCCTATGCTCGTATGGTGTAAAACTTTTTGTTCGCCTGTTTCAACAGTAGCATCGATCTAGATAACAACAAAGATTGTAAGCACACCATTTCAAAATTAAAAGAAGTGATGAATAAGATCAATACATTCACGGATGTCAAGCAATGTATCAATTTTATCAGCGATCTCAAACAAGATAAAATGTTTATGATTGCATCTGATGCATTGGAACGAATCACAGTTCCCATTGTACATGACATGCCTCAGGTCAGTACAATTTATATTTTTTGTGGGAATCGAGCTCATCATAAACAATGTGCCAAACAGTAGCCAAAAATAAACGGAGTCTTTACAGATATTGTTCCTATCTGTAAAGTCCTTCGACAAGCGGCACAATAATGTGACAATAACTTAGTCTCGATCAAGTTTATCATCACTTGTAGTGGAGCTACCAAGCAAAACCTCGATCAATTAGATTCATCATTTATGTACGCACAGATTATGAAAAAAATTCTATTAAAGCCTCCTTTAAAGAAGTCACTTGTTGTCGGAATTATCGAAATTGAGAAAAATGCACAGGAAGATAGCCCATGATCGGCTCTTTCATAAACGATAAAAAGTTTTACTCGGCACCCCCTTTTTTCCAAAAATTTTCGAAGATTTCTGTAACCCTCTATTCGAAAAATAAGCTCTTTTTTGGAAAAAACTAAAAATCTTTTTCGTTTTTTCTCGAACGTGGGTTCAACAATGCAGCACCAGCAGAACTCTATCATAGTAAGAGATAAAGTCAAATATTTTTTTTTTTGTTTGAAAGCTTGTGTCTAGGACTAGCCTCCTCGTAGCTTTTTTTTTCAAATAAGCCTTTTTATTATCATATAAGAAAATACCTCTGTAGAAACAGCGCCATTTTCTTAGGGATTTTTTGAGTTATTGAACTTGTCAGTGCTTTTCTTCGCTTAAAAAGTGAGAATTAAAAAAAAAAGAGTCACGAGAGAGGCTGCCAAGGGGAAAAAGAAGATTTTGACATCTAGAATCTCTCGGAATCTTTGTGAATCTTTTAGAATCTTGAAATCTGCTTTTTCCCTCTTGGTGTGGCTGGTGTGAATGTGTTTTGAGAGGACGGGAGATCCACGTTCACACCCACGCTCACCCACATCCATATTCACCCACGCCCACTCACATCCATATTCACCCACGCCCACACCCTCGATGATGATTAAGTATAATTAAAGGAAGCTGTATTCGAATCAACTATATATAACTAATATGAGTAAAAAGTAACGTTAAGGAAGAAAAATTTATGCTTCAACCAAGATGCGTTCTATATTCTCCAGAAATAGTCCTTGAAATAGTCCTGGATCCAATGTTGGCATTTCTAATGATAAAGTATATTCGATATTCGGTTTTTGCACAATGTTTGTTAGATCAAGATAAAAACCCATAAATCGATCTCTATTATGAGTATCACGAGTATTATATCCTTTATGTACTATTACAGTGACATTGTTGATTTGAGCTGTGACATTCCATCGGTCATCTGGATTGACAATACATATGAAGAGTAATAAACGATGTGGTCCTAACCATGCTACTTCATTCAATTCATCATCGGTCCAAACAATCGGATACTCTTGTTGACGTTCAATAAATTGTTGTAATAATAAATCACTGACAATGATTGAATTATTCATGATTTGTGCTGAACGAGGTAAGTATTGACCAGGAAATGATAGAACATCGATCAAGATGATAAACTCTTTTACTTGTTGGAAACGTTTCTCGTTTCCATTCAATATAACACTTTCAATCACTTGTTCTTCTGGCATAATGACAAAAATGGGATAGATTGTTTGCGTACCGGCTTCACCATAGACTCCATTGATCATCAAAATGTTTTTGTTCGCGATAAATGCTGTTCCACTAACTCCAACCAGAATTGGTTTGGAGACAGTTGAGATAAAACTCAATTCAAGTACGGTAGCACTTTGACCATCCAATAGAAAATCAAGTGTTTGATTATATTCAATCAGTTGTAGATATTTTTGTTCCGGATATATTTCACTTAATAACCAATAGCCTCGTTGAGTTGGTGATTTAATATGCAATTGACCATCGAGTCGAATCATTCGATGTTCTTGAACATAATTTGGATTGAATAAGAAAAGAAAACCATTGATGCCATTTAATTTCATCAATGACCAATTATGTTCGGTCAAGAATGGAATAGAATTTCGTATTTCTTCTATATGTTTATCAGTCCATTGTATCCAATATGTCCAGAATTGTAACGTTCGTTCTGGTAATAGATAGTATTCTTGAAGATCTCTTGCTGCTATCATGTTATGAATGAGGTTTAATCCAGCTGAAGCTACATTTGCTAGTAATGAATAGGGAAAACCCATTAGATCGAAATCTCTTATATCGTGATCTTGCCATGGTAACCTGCCATCCGCTGAAAAACGTTCCGATTGATGCCCGATGAAACCCGGAATATTTTCCATCGATCCAAAATGTTCTAACCGTAATTCACGATTGCCTGGAAGCATGAAATTTGTTGCAATTTTATCAGTATGTAAAGAGGGATAAAGAATCGGATATGTTTCTGGATTTTCATCGGCGAGTAGAGGTGATGTATAACCATTCAAAGTCACCCAAGACCATGGACCATCATATTGAGATCCATAACGATGATCCATGATTAAATGAGGTAAAGCTAAAAGTAGTTGAGTACGTACCCATTGCCAACCACGCCATTGTGAATATGCTGTATGATTTGTATCGAAGAAATAATTATAATCCCAAGCATAGCCACCGATATCTGACGAGGGAGAAAGAAAGATAATTCGTATGTAAAAATATTCATAATTGTCAGATTTGTCGGGTATGCAACCAGCACCATTCTAATTTTTTTTTATAAACACTATTCCACCCAAACAAGGATCTTATAGAGAATGAGAAACACCTTTCATCTTCATTTCTAGCTACACTGAAGCTTTCGTGAATCTTCTTCTTTTTAAATGAACAATCAAATTCATCTTTTGCCCATGTTTGATTTCAAGAAAAAGTCATAATGCCTTGATCTAATCGATTACAATGGTACTTCAATAATACGAGTTAAAAGAGCTCTTTCTCGATTTAGCTATTCGCCACACACCTGATGAGTTTGTTACTGTTCTCAATGAGTAATATTGCAGCTTTCTATTTGACCTTTTCTATCTTCTCGTATGTTTCCTCTGCAACACGAAGACACGATAATAGAAATTAGATTGTAGCAATCTCTGAAATTCAAAATCTATGAAGACGCCGATACAATTATACATAAATATCAATCCGAGACCAACACATGAGAATGTAGTGAAGTATTAAAATTTTCACGAGAATCTTATAAAATACGTGAGATACTATGGATGTCTCATTCAGATCTGATAAGATTCTTGCTCGTTCATCACCATGGAAGGCTTAGTAGTGTATGGCTGCTCAAAACTTCCTACCGGATGCAGATACTTTAAATCATAATAAAGTCATAAATTTTTTTGACTAACTAGCCGAAAAGAATAGAGAAGGCTTGCCTTTGTTTCTAGAACTATTATCTACATAGGGAAAATTTTGGTGCTTATCAAAATCAAGTCGAATATGTAGCTATTCTCCTAGAAAATTCAAATAATAATTAGTTTCAGTCAAACTTCAAAATTCTTAGTACATTTATGTTTTGGTTACATTATGAATTCCAAATGCTTGGAAGGAAATTCTAGAACTTAAGAACTCAAAAATTCGAATTACCTGTAACCTGCACAAAATCAATTAATAATTGCAAAAAGTAACGTTGAAATTCTATACTGGCCAAAGATGCACACAGATTTCGACAATGTGGGTTTTCAACTAACCATGCTTGATCTTGTCCTTGCAGTCGGTAACCTAAGGGTGGATAAACATATGGTACTAATTTGACTTGTTTCATTGCCGCATAATCTAATAGATATTGAATTGTTGATGGTATTGGATCACGATAAGGTTTCCATTGTTGTAATCGAATTTTTTCACCTAAACTCATCCACAACACACTCTCCCATCCCCAATCGTCAGTGCCCTGGTCACGTCGTGACACATTGGAGTTCGATGGTGCAAAAGTAATACTTGTTATACCCAACTGTGCACATCGATTGATCAAACGTTTATACTCTTCAATACCGTGTTCAGTCGATAGATCGATTTGGTAATCGTTATTATCCCATCCGACAACATGTTTGAGTGATTGATTATGTGGTGATACAGTGAAAAAGAACGATGTTGCATTGACATAAGCTTGTCTATCAGCATAGTTGATATGATTTGTATGCCAATAGGGAGATAGCTGATAGAAACCGATGAGAAAACCTTCACTCAAATAGGATGTTTCAATGCCGACATTGTATGAACTTGTCACTGTTTGATTATTCGATGTAATGGAATAAAGACCAAATGGATGTTGCCATGTAGCAAATATTCCCAAGAATGTTGATTCATTACGTAAAAAGATCGTATGTTGTCTACTTCTATCTTGTTGATTAAATATGATTGAGGCCGATGGAATATCCATGTTGGTAATAGTGAAAGTTGTTTCAACAGATGTTATTGTTTTATTATCGATATTTTTGAACTCAAGTTGTTTTTGTACAAATTGCCATTCTGAATGAAGTGTATAAATCATCGCCAATTGGTAGTTTGTATTGTTTGAACATGAATAAATGAATGTGATCGAGTCTAAATCTCGTATATAATACAAAAGTCTTGAACAATCAAGAGGAAGATTATTGATAAATAGTGAACTTGTTTCATTGACAATCGTAATCAACTGAGATTGATAAGTGAAAGATGATATTTGACCAGTGGATAAATCAAATTGAACGGATAAATATTGGTTCGATAATGAAAATTGACTTTGCCGATGAAGATGAATAATCATCGTTGCCGAATAAAAAACAAGCAGAAATACAAAACCAAACTTGACATATGATACTGAGGACATTTTGGGGTGGTTATTAATTTTTTTTTCGGTGATTTTCTCGACTGAATTAAAGATTATATTTTGGATCATATTTTACATAACTATTCCAATTGTCAAATAAAATTTAATCTAGAGTTATAGAAAAAAAATCGTTATGATTACCATAATCCAGCGAGTTTTACATCATTTATTATCTTCAGAGCTGGCAATAGCGGGGATCACACATATCCCCAATCTTCGAAAATTTTCGTTTTCTCCTAGTGGAGCGAAACGAATTTTCTTACGTTTTGTCAGACACTTCTTCCTTCCTCAGGAAAATGATCGACTACATTAGTACTCTGCAATTCGGACCCTCGGATCAGCTCTGATTGACTTCTCCATTTAGTCTGAGCAATATGCTGATGTCTTACTTTTTATAGATTCAATGGCGTATGTAAGAAAACTTCATTACTATATGTTTTCTCCACACTGTGACTAAAAGCGTAGAATATAAGAAAAAAAAATGTTATTCTCGTTTGAAAAATGAATTCAGTGAGTGACAGCATTTCGAATACTTCAATGTGTTTGTGTCACATGCTGCAAACGATTGGCGAGAGGAGACGACTGAAGGCTTTTTGTATGCTTTCTTTCTCCATTCTTTTTCTTTTTAATAAGACAGACTACCTATGATAAACATGTCGTTCATTTCAACGGAAATAGGTATAGAGGAATAATAAAAGGAAACCTCGTACGTGAAATTCACATAGGGAGTGGGGAGTTATCGAAGAGAAAAAAAATCAGATTGGTGATAAAAAAATGTAGACCAATGGAAATTAAAATAAACAAAAAACAGTATTCAGCCAGGTTTGTTTTAAAAGGCGCAATAGCTGTAAAGAATGAATTTATAAAAAGTTGAGTGTGGGTGCGAGTGCGGGTGTGAATATGTGAGTGTCAGTGTGAGTTGGGTATAGGTTCTGGTTTACTCTTTATGAAATCTACACTCATACGGACAACGACACTCACACCCACCCTAATCCAGAAATGCATAAAGCGATGAAAAAAATGACATAAATACAACTCAATTTATTATAATGAACTCCAATTAACATAGATAACCAATATTCTGAAAAAATTCAATTAACAATCATTAACTAAATTTCTAGACGAAATATTTATATCGAACTACTATTCAATCAAAGTGGATAGATAGCCTATCTTTTTGCCTATCATAATCAATGTATGATGTTGGTAAAGGTAATTTTTACTGATATAATGTGTTTTCTAACAGTTGACAAACTTCAAGAATGATTATTGATCTAATTATTATCTAACTGAACAGAAGATCAACGTAAAAAATCGGATTTCTTTTAGTTTTATTCGTCAGTAAACAAATTGAAGCGAAGCGAAGATACTCAAACGAAAGATCACTTTGTGGAAAACAACTTGATAAAAAAAATCTGCTTCTGAACGACTTTTTTTTTCAGTAAAAAATTGAGTTTTTTGTAAAAATTTAAGTTTCACTCACTTTATAGGCTGACTTTTTGGAAATTGTATTACGAATAACTTCTGAATAACTCATTCGTTTTCGATAAAATTTTATCGTGGATATACTTCTTAGAGTTGTATAACTACGAGGCAAAAACTTAGCTGTCTAACTCTTATAACTTTCGAGAAATTTGCATTATATGATAAAATGTAGACTGACTTTTTTATATGATATTACAACTATAAATGGATCAATATGAGTGATATTTTATATCATTTGATATGTTCTGTGGTGGAATGTTATCCTATTTTTATTTCGAACATAGATTCTGAATTAAAACGTAATTGTATCACCTAGAGTTTACATAGATTACTGCAGCTTATAGAACGACATTTTTCATATGATACTTCAAGCAATAGTGAGTCGGCATGGTTGCATTTTATATCAGTTCACACCTAGGATTTCGGTGCTCGATAATCGGTTTTTTCATTAAAATATTGTTCTTCATGTTATGCTTACACTGAAGTAACGCGTATCTCGACTAATATGCGATAATAAAAATAAAAGTCGGTTTTGATCTCATCTTTTGGCTATAAGTAGATCTTGATCAGACATAAAAAAGCTGAAAAGAGTTTTTTTTTCTCTCAAAGTCTTTGTTACTCATAAATGAAATTTTTCAGAAACTCTTGTCATAACTAGTACCCGTTGTGATCACGGTAGTCACTGTCACGGATGTGTGTGTGAGTATGAGTCCTTTCCTGACACCGACACCGACATCCACACATCCAAGCAAACATTGATGATAAGGACCCGGAAAATATTATAAGATTGAAATAGGATCTCACATTATTTTTTTTTGCTATAGCGAACACATTTATACTTGTAAAAGAATATAAAATAAAACATTTATCTACGCAATAACATATTTTGAAGTTCATTTGTAAACTTTCCTTTGCTAGGAAAAGCCGAGAAAATTGTTTTTGAACGGGAAGCAATCGTTCCCAGAGTTCTTCCCTAAATCTGATGCTACATTTCTTTGGTTTATGTGTTTGGCTCAAGTCTTTCGACCAGATTTCATGCCACAGGATCGTGATTTGACGAAAACGATATAGTAAGATATATGAAGTAATTTCAAATGATATTTACATCATATGGAATACTAAGAAAGTCAAAATCATAAATAGATATCTAGTTCAACACATAGAGTTATATTTCTCAAAATATTTTAGACAGATAGATGCATTATAAACAGCGGCATCTTTCGAAAAAAAATATATCGATGTCTGTTGTTTAGATACAAGAATAAAAAATATATTTTATTAGTTTATTGATGATTAAAATGACTGGAAGAGGTCGTGGACGAGCTCCTGGTGAATATGTTAGTTTGCCTTCAAATGCAGCTGCCGATGTTGATGCTTACTTTGAATATCGAGCGTATGAAATGAAATTTTGAATTATATCCTTTCTTTTATTTTTTTTGTTTTTTTGATAGTATTGTTGGTGATGATGATGAAGGAAAAATATTCACTCCTGAAGAATATGAAGAATATAAGAAAAGAGTTTTACCAATGGTAAAAATTTAAATATTTTAATTTTTGTTTTTGTTTTATTATCATTAAAAACTAAAATAGAAATTAGAATTTCAAAAAATCTAGTTCCTCAACAATAGATTTTCAATGGTATGTTAAAATATTGATGCATAATAATGGCATTATTTTTTATTGTGATATCAATTTTTCTGTTTATTGTGATATCAATTTTTCTGCATGCGATGTCTGGTTCGTTTTTATTAATATATAATACTCATTGTGCGAACTCGTTCGCATGATTGCTTTGATGCACTATGAAGTAAAGATTCCTTCTGATCGTTCTATAAGCATGATTAATATTGTTTTGTTATGACAGTTTCATTTGGAATTATGCATGAGCGATTTATATGCCAGTCAAAACATGAAAACAGTCTGAATACGTCAGATCGGCGGCTCAGTCTGTCATCGACAAATCCAGCAGTCTAAAATTCATACCGATTCCATCTTTAGATAGTCTCATTTAATCTGATCAGTTAAAACATTTTTACAGATACTTTGACATCATAGATTGATGATCAATAAATTGGTAACAAATTGTCAAAACTTGTTTATGAATTTTCTCATTATACTATCGATCGATATTTTAGGCCTGCTGTTTTCAAAATTTTAATCAGTCGAGTCTTCTACAGTGAAGAAAAAATTCGTATTTAGACCTACGATAGATGCATAATATTTGTGCTTCTTTGTTGTTTAAATATTATTTTAAAAATTATCATTAACGATTCGAAAGTTGAATTAGTTTTTTTTTTGGCTATCTGTTAGAATGAACTAAAATGATCGATTTACAGCAATAGATCTGTTCAGATGACTAACTTGTTTAAAATCTTATTTAGCGTCTTCATAATCGACTATATGTTTCATGGGTTAATCCTCAAGGAATGGATTGTATTTTAATTGGACCACAACATAAATGTCTTTGTCGACATAAGTAAATTTTTTTTTATTATTTCTCAAAACAATAATTCATAGAATTTTTCTTTAAATTCAGATTTGCTGAACATAAAACAGATTTTGCTGAAATTCCTACTGAACGACCAATACTTATTTCATGTCGTCAATCAGGTTGTCGTTGTGTTTCATTTGAATATGTTGCTAATGCATCGGGTACAAGTGATCCAAATTGTCGTTGTAAACATTCACTTGATAATCATACAACAAAGCCACCTTATAAATGTCAAAAAAGTATTGAGAAGCTTTTTATTTTTAATCACAAAAAGAAAAGTCATTGACCATTTAGTTTTATTTAGATTGTAATTGTACCGGATTTTCTGCTCCATTTACATGTACATGTGGTGAATCAGCGAACAAACATATAACTCTAGTTGAAACAAGAGAAGAAAGAGAAAAACGTAGTCATCCAACTGGTTATGCAGCACCATATCAAGCAATGGGTGGCTTAACAGGATTTAGTTCATTAGCTGAAGGCTATTTACGATTAGATCCGAGCGGGCGAGGTACAGAAAAAAATTCTTCATTTTTTTTATTCTCCACATAAGTCAAAACTAACGATGTTAATTTGTTAATAGGCCGACCAGATGATGATTTTCTTAATCAACCAATAACTGCTATGGATCATCCAATTCTTCGTGTTCATGCATCACATGAACCTAATAGTAAACAAAACAAGATCTTAATTCAAAATTTATTAAATAATTATTTTCTTTTCAAAGGTGCAGAAGCACAATCACAATTAAGACGTTCTGGAGAAACTGAATTGGATTATTATGAACGTCGTTATCAAGAAAAGGAACGTTTATCACGTGGCATACGTGCAGCACCGAATCCGTATGATGCCGATGCTAAATTAACAACTGGCATACGAAATGATAAATCACCATCACATCGTATTACAGACAGTAAAAAATAAGATATACTCGAACATTCAATTTTTTCATTGGTTAGGTGTTCTTTTAAACAAGCTCTGTCGATATAAATTGAATTAATAAAAAAACAACAACAACAACAACAACAACAGTAAATAAGTCAATGCACAGAACATCGATCTTTAAGTACAAACGTAAAATTTCATTATGAAGTTATGACATACTCAAACAACTATAATAGAGTACTTCATGTCAATAAGAAGCTAAAAGAACATTTCTGATATTAGTTTTTGCTCTATTAATATTTTTAATTTTCTAGAATGTAGTTCAAATAGTTCACATAAAAATTTAAATAACTATGAACAAGAAAAACAAAAGAATAAAACTATTTTTATTTCTCTGAATGAAAATCGAACTACAAAAATCATTAAATCTTGTTTAGATTAGTCTATATATGTTTCTGCAGAGAATACAAAAAGAGATATAGTCCGTATAAACATGTATGGTAAGAAGAAAAAAAAAATTCTATTTCTAGACAATTGAAACTCTTCTCATTTTCACTTCAAACAACATTTTATTGTCTTATTAAATCAGTATAAAAATAAATGATTAATAAACTCTTGAAAAATCATCATCTTTCAAAATAATTTTGAATTCATTCATATGTTTCCATTTTAAGGAGTATTAATTCATGTAGCAACTTACGAATTTATATTTTTTCTTTTCGTGTTTTATTGTTGTTTGTGTTTTATCAAGACGAATGCCCTACAATCGAAATTATGATACTTTGTAAGTATTTATCGCTTCATTCATAGATACTGTGGTGATTGATCAAGTAGCAGATCTATGATTTTAAGAAAGGGAAAGGGGAGAATCATGCCACAAAAAGTATTTTTAAGCTCCTTAGAGATCGTACCTTGATCTAGAATATGAACAATAAATTGAAACTAGTTCAACGATTATTATAAATTATTATTAGATCTTCTGTTTTGGAAAATTTTTCATGGTGAAAATCAAAATATTTATAATATCTGTATAAGACATAATCAGCTGTACTCAACTTTTTTTGTAGAACAGATGACGCTAATATCCTATCAATCAATATTAATGCCATCTATTTATTAAATATATTTCATAGAAAATTATCTAAAAAATATATTTGTTTATCTTCTAAAAAGTTTTTTTCTTCAAAATAATTCTTATAAAAAACGAAAATTTCTTGTTTGTTGACCTCGGCTGCCTTATTACCACCGGTATGGCTGTTTTCTCATCATAACCCATCGACAAGACGAAACATGCAAAGCAACGACACCCACACGATTCTCAATGGAAAATGATGCCTAAAAAATGGCGAATAAACAGAACATATACTAATCTCAAATTTTTCTTTTTAAACTTTATCCTTTTTTCATATTCTCTATTATAAACTAATCAAAATAATTATAATAAACAACAACAACAACAATAATTAAATAAGCTATCGAATACTTAAAATGACATATTTTTTTTTTTTGTTAATATAAATCTTGTCAAAAATTATCTATATATATTCTTATTGTAGATATAACAACTCCCAATATCTTTTGTCAATTTTTTTTTTATGTATCATAGAAAAAATATGAGAGAAAAACTGATTTTTCTCTAAATTAAACCTTTTCCTCCTGTACAAATTTCAAACTTCTTACCCGCCTATATCAAACTATATAAAAAAATATACATAAAAAAAAAAAAAGCAAAAGAAATACTCCCAATTTTTATCGAAATGAGTAGCAGTACAGCAGCAGCCGCATCAGCAGCTCCACGTAGACAACCAGTTGATAGTAAGAATATATACATATATATCTTTTTTATATTATTTTTGCAATCATTATTCATCTAATTTATTTAGATCGAACAGATGCCAATAATTTTAAAGTAGTGACAGTAGTAGCAACACGTGGTCGTGGTACTGAAATATCTGAAGAAATATCCTATACAGATACAAAAGTTATTGGAAATGGTTCATTCGGTGTTGTTTATCAAGCTAAACTTGTTCATACTAATGAACAAGTAGCTATAAAAAAGGTTTTACAAGATAAAAGATTTAAAGTAACAAAAATAAACGTTTGAATATTTTTTATATAGACAAATATTATTTGTTAATAATATTTAGAATCGCGAATTGCAGATTATGCGACGACTTGATCATCAAAATATTGTTCAATTAAAATATTTTTTCTTTTCATCTGGTGACAAAGTAAAAATTAAATCGTTTTTTTTGTTTTGATTTTTTAACTAAATTTTTTTTTATTATTTAGCTTAAAGAAGAAGTCTATTTAAATCTTGTACTTGAATTTATACCAGAAACGGTCTATCGTGTAACGCGTCATTATACAAAACAAAAGCAAACCATTCCGCTACTTTATGTCAAAGTATATAGAGACAAAAAGGACATAATTATAGTTAATAAGATTTTTTTCTTAAATTATTTAGTTGTATATGTATCAATTATTTCGTGCATTGGCTTATATACATTCATTTGGAATTTGTCATCGAGACATTAAACCACAAAATTTATTACTTGATCCAGAAACATCTATATTAAAATTATGCGATTTTGGAAGGTAAAATTCAATTGTATTGATTTTATTAAATTTTCTTTTTCCTTTTTTTTAAATAGTGCTAAACAATTAATAAAAGGCGAACCAAATGTATCATACATTTGTTCACGTTATTATCGTGCACCGGAATTAATTTTTGGCGCTATTGATTATACATGTTATATAGGTAAAATTGTTTTGTCTTGATATTAATTATGGATTTATTTATATATATATATATATAGATGTTTGGTCATCGGGTTGTGTTCTTGCTGAACTTCTTCTTGGTCAACCAATATTTCCAGGTGAAAGTGGTGTTGATCAATTAGTTGAAATTATTAAAGTATTAGGTACGCCAACTCGTGAGCAAATTCGACAAATGAATCCAAATTATCAAGAATTTCGTTTTCCACAAATAAAAGCACATCCATGGCATAAGGTTTTTTATTTTGAAATAATTTAAATAAATCATAGCTTTGTGTTTATTTATTTATTTATTTATTTTTATTTCATAGGTTTTTCGTAATCGTACACCACCTATGGCAATTGATTTAGTATGTCGATTACTTGATTATACACCAGCCACTCGTTTAACACCACTTGAAGCTTGTGCTCATGCATTTTTTGATGAATTACGTGATCCTGATACACGATTACCTAATGGACCTCTTCCACCGCTTTTTAATTTTAGTCAATATGGTTTGTTATTAAATTATTATTGTTTTAAACTAGATTTTTGTTTTTTTTAGAACTAAATATTAATTCATCGCTCAATTCACGTTTAATTCCTACACATTTGCAAGGTCAACAAACAGTAGCAACTAGTGGTGGTATATCATCAAATTCAACAGTTAATGCTTCAGCAACAAGTATCAGTGGAGGAGGAAATGGTAATACAATAGGAACATCAGTAGTAACATCAAATACTAATGATAAACCTGTAACAACAATAAATCGTTCAAATAATAATTCACCACCTTCAACTGTCCCCGTAACAACATCATCATCATCCGCAGTAGCAGCAGCAGGAGCAGCAACAACAACAACAAATATTAATGGACCAGGCGAGAGTGATGGTATGAACAGCCTCGATGAACAGACGGCAACCGGCGGTGATTCAATTAAAAAAGAGCATTCTTAAATAACTTCGCCATAAAACTATTCCCTCGTTTTTTTTTTCTTCATTTTCTCCTCATTATTGTCGTATATACATGTGTGCGTGCGTGTGTCTATGTATCAGTGGCTTCTTTTAATTCCTTAATATTCTTCTTATATACTGATGAGACAACAAGAACAACAACAAGAACAGGAACAATGAGAAGAAAAATTTTTGTTGCTATACCGAAATATATATATATATATATATATATATATACCATCATAGCATAAACAACCTGTTTGTGTGATCAACAAACGTAAAATCATTCAATCGGCTTTAGTGTGTATTTTCACCGCTGCATCTTTTTCGTTTTTTTTTTCAACATGCTTTTGTACACTATTCTTCTTTTCTCTTTTCCCTACCTCTCCTGGGACCTGAACTTCCTTTGTGTGTCTGTGTGTATTACTCTCAATTGTGTTGCTGTTCTTCTCTATATAAATATATAAATGTGTGCGCGCGTGTTTGTGTGTTGTTCATTTGACCATCGAGAAAACAAAAAAAAAAAGAAAAAACAACAAACAGCTTCACTCTCATATCAACAACCGCGTCATACACACATTTTTTTTGTCCTTCATTTTTTCTCTCTTTATCTCTCTTTCTTTCTTTTTTTTTGGCTTCTTTTTTTTTTCTTTTTTCAGCATATATACATCAGAAAAAGTCTGCAGCAAAAAATAATGAACTAAACGTAATTTTTTTGTTTTTAAATTAATGAGAGATAAACAAAAGAAAAAACTTTGACCTTCGAAAAACGTATATTACAGATTTTATATTTATATATATATATAAGATTGAAGATAAGAAGAAAAAAAACACAGAGAGAATTTGGTAATATAGAAACAAATTATGATAGATATACGAGAATGGTTCTGGTTTGGTATTCATCTTTTTGTTTATTCAATTTTTTTATTTATTATTTTCACTGGTTTAATATATATATTTGCTATTGGATATTATTGGTTTGTTGTTCGATATCGTTCTCGAAATAGTCAAGAGATAAATATCAAATTACAAAGTCGTTCATTTGTTTTTCATACATTGTCATTTCAAATATCTAATAATGAGATTATTGTACTTCATGTACAAATATCACCATTAGAAAAACAACTTATTGAATTAGCACAATTAAATGGACAACAATATAAAATAAGTTCATTTGAAATAGAGGATGAACAAGTTAATATCATATTCGTAGAATTAAATAATCGTTTAACTATTAAACATGAGTATATTGAACAACAGAGGTTAGAAAATAATTCTTTTTTTTTTTTGTTGCTTTCAAACAAAATTTATGTTTTTTGTTTTTCAAGTTGTCAAACAAATCGATCATATTTTGTACATGAATATACATTTATTTGGTCGAGTCCTAATTATCGAACATGTTTTAATGATAAATTTAATTTAATAGATACAGGATATTGGTATGGTGGAGCTACTCAAAAAACAGTTTATTGGCCTATAAATGAATTTGTAACAAAACGTCAAGCAATGATTCCTCATGATGCATACAAGTAAAAAAAAAAACAAAATTCTTATTTTGTGAGAGACGATCTACAAGGAGAATATTGAAATATTTGAGATACAAATTTGAATTATTTCTTTATTACATTTTTCAACGATTAAGTAAAACTATGATGAAGAAATGTGCCCTCAAAATAGATAGAATAAAACAATCTTTTTATGATTAACAAAAAAAACAGCTACATCATGTTTCACATATTTATATTCCCTAGAGATTAAACACTAATTGGTTTTTATTTTAAATATCATTTTTCAATAGAAATATGTTTGGTAGTGTTTGTGAACGTTATTGGTTATCATCATTTGGTTTAGCATTATTTGTTGATCCACTTGTACCATTATTTGTTTCAATGAATAAAAAATATCTTGAATTAATATCAGAATATCGAACACCTTATAGACAAAAATTATTTATTAAACATGAATTTCAATATAAACTTTTACAACATGTTAATATACGTGATCTTCATATAACAATGATTAATCGTTATTTAGGTAAACCAATAGATATACCTGATTATCGTATGATAATAGAACCAATTTGGTCAACATGGGCACAATTTAAACAAAATATTAATCAAGAAAAAATACTTAATTATGCTGAAGAAATTGTTAAACGAAATTTTCCACGTTCTCAAATATGTATTGATGATAATTGGACACCACATTATGTAAGTTTGAATTTTAATCAACAAAAGATTAGATTTATATGTATCAAAAAAAAAAAAAAAAAAAAAAACAATTCTTTTTAGGGAACATTAGATTTTGATCGTAATAAATTTCCTGATCCTAAACAAATGATAAAAAAATTAAAAAAATATAATTTTCGTGTTACACTTTGGATTCATCCATTTATATCTTGTAAATCATTACAATTTATTAATTATTGGCGTCGTGGTTTATTAATGAATATGAATATTTTATCATCATTATTTGATTTAATTATTGAACATAGTTATTTTTTACAAATTGTTTTTGATGATTTTTTATCTAATTCAAAATTTCAATTTTTAATTAATTTTATTAAATATATTTATCAAAAATGTTTTTTATCATTACCTGGTATTTCATTATGGTGGAATGGTTTTGCTGGTGTTTTAGATTTTACTAATGATAAAACACGACAAGAATATATTTTTAATTTAGAACGTCTTCAAAAACTTTATGATATAGATAATTTTAAATTTGATGCTGGTGAAGTTAAATGGTTACCAATATTTAGTTCATTTATAAATTCATCTTGTCAACAAATATCTATAGATAAAACAACATTAGTAATTACTCCAGCACTTCATTCATATTTATATGCACAACTTGCATATTATATTAATACAAATAATCGTTTACAAGAAGTACGTATTGGTTTTCGTACACAAATATTACCAATATTTATTAGAATTATTGATAAAGATTCAAATTGGTCACATGAAAATGGTCTACGATCATTATTACCAAGTATTTTTAATTTAAGTCTTCTTGGTTATCCATTTATTTTACCTGATATGGTAAGTTTTTAGAAGATTATTATTTAATATATATATCGTTGATATTTATGGGTTATAAAAAAACAACAATAAAATTGTTATGTCATTAATAAAGAATTAGTCTTTCGATGAAAGAATGTCATCATAAACTAATAAAGATAATGTATGTTTTACGGCACATTGTCAGTTAATGAAGTGGAATAGTCTTTTTATCTCAATTAATCTAATAAAACATTCTAGATCATAGTTTCTCTCGTGAGGAAAGCTTTTATAGTACAGAATTATCTTTCAATTTATAAATCGATAAACAGTCTATGATTGTCAGATGAAATCATTTCTGATTGTGTTATATAAAAATCTTATCTTCTTATTTTTAAAATGATTTAAGAAGAGTTTATGTATGTCAGTATGCTTTTTTTTATCCGATGGTAATTACAATCTTTGTCACATGCTAATACAAATGAATTGATTTTTAAACAAATTTTTTTTCTTGAACGTAGGTAGGTGGTAATGGTTATGGTCTAACAATAACTCGAACACGTTTACCTCAACGTGAACTATATATACGTTGGCTTCAATTAAATGTTCTTTTACCAGCAATACAATTTTCTTTTCCACCTTGGCTTTATAATGATGAACAAGTTGTTCGTATAGCTCATAAATGTCTTAAAATACGTGAACGTTTTCGTTCAGTTTTATTATCAACAGCTAAAGAATGTGTACAATATGGTACACCAATGATTCGACCATTATGGTTTTATGATCCATATGATATAAATGCACAAATCTGTGATAATGAATATATGTTAGGAAATAATTTACTTGTTGCACCTGTACTTGAAGAAAATATTAATGAATTAAAAATTTATTTACCACAAGGAACATGGAAATGCATTCATACTGAACAAATTTATGAAGGAAATCAATCATATTCATATCCAGTAACAATTGAAGATATTCCAATTTTTGAACGATGTTAACATTAAATGTTTGTTTTCTTTTTTTTTTATACAGTTTATAATATTAAATAAATTTATAGTTTTAATCGAGGACAAAAAGAAAAGTACTATCATAGAAAAATTAAAAATATTATATTCTATTGGAAAAGAACACGAAGTATTTAAGAGAAAGTTCACTACAGGATCACACTACGCCGTTGGAGAAAAGAAATTATTTCTCGATTCAATTATCTCAAATGAAAGTTCTAGTCAAGTCATACTCAATTCCAAAATATTAGAGTATTTGGTTTTACCTATGGAAAAATGCAAGCTAAAACAAGTTTAAAGGGTCTATATTAACTCGATCTCAATTGATAGAGAACAGTCTGGACTGTAATTCATCCTATTTAAATAAGTAATGTATGGAATAGAAAAAACGCTATAGGTCGAAAACCGTCCAAAAACTCGATACTCGACCTTCCTTCAATATGGCAGTATTTTGCATTTTTCTTGAGTAGTGTACGCGGTGCTAGAGTTCTTTTCTTTTTTACCACACATAGATCTCGTCAAGACGCATCTTTTGACATTAATTTATCTAAATGCAAAAATCTCAAAGGTCAAGTTAGCATGGACTATACTGCGGCTTGTCCTACCTCTAGAAGTCATACAATATCTTTCAAATTGGAAAAACTGACTTCAGATTCGTATTCAGCACAGGAAGCTGGGTTAGATAAGTTTTATTTTACACTGATCTTCTATTCGTACTTAGTGCAGCCAAGATCATGGGTGCGTCTCATAGATATATGAAAGATAACATCATCATTGTTTGAATAGGAATTCATAAATGTTGCCAGGTAACGAAGTCTGCTTTTTATTATTTGATATCCTATTTCAAAAGCTACAAAATTATATATTTTTCAAAATCATAAAGCACTGATCACCTAAGAAATACTCGAACATATCATTTTCGAGGCATGACTCTTCACTTTTTCTTGACAAATATTTAGTAACTTTTGATTAGAAAATAACGACTCGCATCAAAACATATCTCATATTCGGAATCAGTATTAAAAATTGAGTCGATTTATACATCTTTCAAATATTTCTAAGAATTCATCCGTACTCCCCTTCAGATGTGAATCAAAACATGATGGCTGCCAAAAACGCCATTTGTCGTATAGAATGAAGAACGAGATTTTCTAAAATACTATTACATGCGAAACAACACATCATTTTGGCAGACATCGTATTTCGATCCATTTCTGAAGAAGAGTACAGGTGATTTTTTTCAAAGAAATCAAAGTTTCAGAAATTATCAAAAATTATAACAATTGACTCAGTTTTTAATACTGATTAGGATTATATCTCGAGAATAATATGTATAGGCATTTCTCAAGTGATTAGTGTTTTATGAGTTTGTTAAATATACAGTTTTGTAGCTTTCGAATGGTGAAAATCTGAACTTGATAGTTGATGACATTCATGAATTACTATCCAAGGAATATTGTCGTTATTTTTCATATAGGCATGAAATTTCATATAAAAAGAAATAAGCAGAAGAATCAAGAGATATCTGATTTTCATCGATTTCATGTTTAATTAATTGATGGAAGTTAAACATATTATAATTTTTTTCGGATTAAATCGAAGATTATAATCTATTTTTTCGCAAATTTGATTCACAATCAAGGTTCATCTTTGATGATCACTCGTTTTTTTATTTTTATTTGAATCGAATAATTCATTGATATTGATGATTTTTTCTCATCTAAGATCAATTAATTCTGATTCTACTCTACCAAAATCGACTAGATTTTCGAATCGATTACAATCCTATATTAATGCAGATTAATGGTCATCTGCTGATTTAACCATAAATTATCAAAGTTTACATTTTATTTGCATTGAAACCGATACGGTAAGTACTATGATATTTCTGTAATTCACGATGCAAACAGATCGAGCCATTAGATTGGATACGAACAATAATGGCGTTGTTGCATTAAACACATACTATATATATTCTTTGGTGTCTCTGCTTGTTCTGATCCATACGGACTCAAATCTAGTATGCTTTTAAAATATGGAGTGAACAACCAGTTGTAGATTTCATACGGCATGTTAATAAAATATTCGTGCCAATCCATAGGCATTTCTGTTAGTATAATGTATGTGTTATACTCACTTTCCAATTAGTAAAACACCATCAGTAAAGTACACATAAGATTATTGTTGGATTGAATATAACAAGATGTTTTCTTAACCATAAATATAATAGATGACAATCTTAATTCGGAAATACCACTTTAACCTAATGAGATCTCGATGTTTCAAAATATTGTTACTTTTTCAAATTGCTATATACATAAAAGCATGGAAATGAAAACCAATTCGATCATAATCAAGCAATTTGTTACATTTGATAACAGATTATAGAAATAGAAAGCGATATTATTTTACAAAAAGAATTCATTTTTAATGAAAATTCATCTACAAATAATGATAAATCATATGAGATGATAATTGAATACATGAAGAGAAAAATGAATTGTCAAAAGGATGAACATGTATTATCACGATGGAAAAAGCATTCATGCATGTATTCAAAATTATGACGTTCGAAATCATCATTGCATTCTATTTCAATGTAATCAGTAAAAAGTAAATCTTTACTTAGCAAAATTGATCGGATTTTAGAAGCAAAAAGACATCAAGTGAATCCTGAATCAATTGTTTGTCCGGGTGCGAAAAATCGTACACGTGCAGACAGGCCCCGCGCGAAGGATCAGACTTTGGGGGGGGGGGGGGGGGCACACCCCCGCCCCCCCCCCCCCCCCCGCCGGGGGCTGCGTGCAGAACACTACTTTATATCTAAAAGATGTCCATATCATGTTTTAATGCACTGCATAGACAACTGCAGTTCTAGAAGTACTCACCTTTCATGCAATTTTGATAATGTATCAATACCATTTGAATAGAAAGAGGTATAGTCGTGAGATAAAAGCAACGTTTCTTATTCAATTTTGTACTAAAAATTAAAATAGCCATGTGCTTGATTTTTTTTCTAAAAAGATCGATTTTCTTTCCGTTAAACGATAATCTTCTGTTATCATAAGTTTTCGAAAGTTATTTAATTTAAGAAATGAACTCAACTAAACATTCACAGTTAATTCTTTTAGATTATTAATTTATTGAATCATATTAAGAATTAATAAATTATTTTAAAAATATGGTGACGTAGTTTTATGAACTTTGTATCTCAATACAGAAGAAAAAAAAATACACACAGCAGAATTTATTGAAGCTTTCATCTCTGCCATCTAATCAATGAGTGACATCTTTGATATGTCGAGAGGATAATATTCTATAATAATGTCGATCGCTAGCAACCAATTGAGATTGAATTCATCATCGTCTGTTTATTCTTACCTACTACATTTTCAATCTTTCTTACCTACTTAGTCAAATAAACTATGGCTGAAGTTCATGTAATTGGACAAATACTTGGTGCAAGTGGTTTTCCTGAATCAAGTCTATTTTGTAAATGGAAAGTACAAATAGGAAGTGCATGGCGTGTCTTACAAGGTGATCACGAAGGTCAAACACAAGTTGATGAACCATCAGATAAACCAATGGCTAACTGGTGTCATCCAATTGATCTACATTTTGCTACAAGAGGTTTACAAGGTAAATATAGCAAAAAATAAGCACGATTAATGACATAAGAGTACAGAAAAAAAAGCAAAGCTATTTAAAAAAAAAAAAAGAATCATTCAACCATATCGATCATCTACGTATTATATTAAGATGTGATTATATCTATTTTGTAGGTTGGCCAAAATTTCACGTAAGTAATCATAACTATGATTACAATCGATTTATTTTCAACTACTTTTCATCTTATTATTAGTTACAAGTATGGCATCAAGATTTATATGGACGTAATGAATTATATAGTTATGGGTTTTGTCATATACCTATTAGTCCAGGTTCACATGAAATTGATTGTGTTACTTGGAGACCAAAAGGTAGTCTCCTTGAAGAACTTAAAACACAATTTATTGGTGGTAGTTCTCAATTAAAAGTAAGTCTATCATAAATAAATATAGAAAAGTAATTAAGTATACATTCAAGTCAGAGCATAGATATGAATATTTCATATGTTGTATTATTTCTAATATGGTAGAGAGAGATAGAAAAGCTTTGACTCTCTCCTCAAGTTAGGGTAGTGAACTTGAATAGTCATTATCCTGGCTTTGTTAAAGCAAGAATAAGTAAAAATATCGGTTCGATATTATTTTCGAGAGATTTCTTATTCGAGTTGATTGATAATTGTTTAAATGATTTTTCTTTGACAAAAAAAAAGAAAACATTTTATTCTATATTTTAGAATCCTGATTTAGTTTCATCAAGTGCTGAACTCTACAAATTACGAACAGTATCAATGGGTAAAATTCATTTACGTTTACATGTTATTGTACGTAATTTTGATAAATATGGCGTTGAATTTTGACTTTTATTATCTTCGATCAGATTATCTCTTTTTTTTTCTTTTTAAAATTTGAATGTGTTACTAATGTGAATATTTTGTCTGTTCAATATTATCCGTCCATTTGTTTGTATTTCAATGATATTCATTAATTAATAATTGTAGTTGTTCGGGGTTGTCAATTTTTCATCATTAATAAATGTTAAACGAATGAATAAAAAAAAAAAAAAACGAGAGAAAAACTTTTTTTTTTCTTATTAAGCATTATTTCAGATTAACTTTTTTTTTTTCAATTGAATTCCACAAAAAAAAAATGGTTGATCCATATGTGGTATGATTATTGTTTTCTTAGGCAAATATTAATAATTCTTTTTTTGTTTTCTTTCTTTTTTTTTTGTATTCAATAGTCATTTTCAAAAGAGAATTGTATGGATTCTTTTCCATCGTTTAAACATTTTTATGAAAATAAAAATAATCAAGATCCATTTAAAATTGATAATAGAGATATTCAAGAAATACAAAGTAATATTCAAACAAATCCAATAGAAAAAACAAAAAAATCAAAACGAAATAATTCAACATCGAACAGTACAAAACTAATAAGTACAACACCTACTGTACAATGTGATATTTGTTCAGTATCTATAAGTGGTCCAATTGTTTATGATTCACATATAAAAGGAAAAAAACATCAAGCACAATTAAAAATTTTACTTACTGTAAAATTATTATTATTATTATTATTATTCATTAATGATTAAATCTATTTTTGTTTTTATTATAGAAGAATCCTCAATATAAAGCACCTACATATGAAGAGCTTTGTTTATTAAAAAAACAAGAATCAATAGTTGTGAATAATGAAAATGAAAAATCAGAAATTTCTGTATCAGATGAAATTATAAATGAAAAACAAATTGCACCACCATTAATACCAACAAAAAAACTTAATTGTAATATGTGTAATATTTCATGCAACAGTCAACAAATGTTTGATAATCATATTACTGGAAAAAAACATCAAATGAAACTTAAACTTAGTAATGTAAGTTTTTATTTAATTATTTTATGTATTAATCATACTTTAATTTTTCTCAAAACTGAATAATTTTCTAATATTGATTAGCGAATTTATTAGCAGATCTTTGATGTTGTTAACCTATCATGAGAAGTTACATATTGTTTTTCTAATTTAATAATAACTAAATAGAAATGATTTACATAATACAATAGTAACTGGTAGAATCTATCGGATCTGGGTCTTACGAACGTTCCATAAATCTGATCCGGACCCAAAATTTGTTAGACCTGCGTGCTGAAGCTCGTCCAAATTCTATTTATGGGTCTCCAAAAATTTTGAAGTGATATTCAAAAAGAACACAAAATTCTGAGACTAAGCTAATATTAACTAATGAGGAAACTACTCGAACAGATACCCGCCATTTGAGCTCATATTGGGTTCATGAGGGAGGTCTTGATAAGACTAGAAAAATCATAAAAGGGTTTGCGCCCATAAGCCTCTACAGCCGAGTTATAACTAGACCTGTGATAGCTAACAGTCCTAAGAACTGGTTCTTTTATTCACAGTTGAGTCCACTGATCAGTTCTTTTTTTAAGAATTGGGTCTAGTTGGTTTTTTCAAATGTACTTGCTTCAGTTGTCAAAAAAGAGTTGATTACCATATTCAGTTCTTTTAAAAAGAACTAGTCATCACCAGTTCAGTTCTTTCATTGGGAACTGTCACAAGTCTAGTTATAATCGTGTTACTGAATTTTCGATCCAATTTTAAGTATGTACCAAAAAATCAAATAATAATATTTCGATCAAAAATTTTGCCTATAAACATATTGAATGACAAGTAAAATATTCTGAAAGTTTTAGTCGAAAAGAATATTTCTGTTTCAAGATATTGAATTTGACTTACCAAGATCTTATAAACCCAATATGAGTTTAAATGACGGGCATTAATTTATGTAATTCCCTTGTAAATAAAAGTATGATAGTGTCAGTTTTCTACGAACAAAATTATGATTTTAAATCGTACAAAAGAAATTTGTTCAAAAGTATTTTCATTTAGTTAAGCAATCCTGCACCACCTCGTGTTGTTCCAGATAATAATCCGTCATCATCAAATTATTGTGATGTTTGTTCAATACAATTAAATTCTGAAAATGAACTAACTGAACATCTTGCTCAAAGACAACATCAAACACGAGTGAAAGAAGCTGGTCTATTCTTTGTTTTTTATTTCTCAATTATTATTATTATTTTTTTTTTTTTTTTTTTTTTTGTATTATAGAATTCTGTGCTAAAGAAGGAGCTGATATGAATATTAATTTTGATGATTATAAAATAACAATAACAGATACAGAAAAAGATAGTTTTGATTATCAATGTACATTATGCAAGAAAAAATTTCGAAATAAAATGCAACTTATTGAAGTACGAAATCTTGTTTTTTTTTTCCATACAACTATAACTAATATTTTTGTTTTTTTTTTTGTGTCTTAGCATCTTAAAAGTGCACTTCATATTCGACTTTCTAATCGATCAAATAATCCAAGTCTTTCAAAACAATCTGATCGAGTAAATAATCAAGTATATCTTGTTTATCTTTCATATATCTATTTGTTTTTGTAATCTATTTTTTAAGACTACACGAAATTGTAATATAAATCGTCGTCAAAATTTTTCTTCATTTCGTGGTTCAAATAAATCTTCAGGAAAATCACGTTCATTTCGATCTCAAAATTTTTCTCGTACTCAAACATTTCAATCATATGATCAAAATACAAATAATATTTTTGGTGCATTTGATCCAAATAATCAATCAACATTTTCATTTAATAATAACAATGATAATTACTATTCATCAACAAAACGTTCAATACCATATGAAAATAATTCCAATGAATATGATGAATTTTATTCTAAACGTCCTCGTACATATAATGATGGAAATGATAATTCACAAGACTTTTATTCAACTGATAGAAATTCTTATTCATCAACGACAAATTCAAATTATCCATGGAATAATACTAATACTAATAATACTAATAATAGTTATCCATCACAAATAAATAATTATAATAATCAATCATCAACATCACAAACTTCATGGCAATATCCAACTGAACCTCATTATGATCAACAACAACAACAACAACAATATTCAAGTAATCCTTCATCGTCTTATATAAATACAATGCGTATGTATTAAAGATTTTTATTTAAGTCCACCTCGAAAATCAATTTTCGTTATAGTGCATAGGATTTTCATGAAATTTTCTGAGTTTGTTTGACTAATGAGAGTTAAAAGCTGAACTACAATGGTATCAAATAACCTTCTAGATACACGTTGGATTATGATACGAGGCGGTAACTGCCATTGTGCTGAAAATTTTTCAATGGAGGGTTTTAGAAACTCATTATGAATTCTGGAGAAATCTTTTAAAATTGAAAGTCATTTATGAATTTTCAAATTAGACATCTGAGCTACCACGTACCTCAAAGATTATCTTTTTTTTTAGAAAAATCGAATAGTTGGAGGGGGGAAATAGCCCATTGAGTCCAAAATTTTGTTAGATCCAGGTGGACTTTAAAGAGAGGTTTTAAGAAAAATATTCATTTTTGTTTTTATATAGATTATCCTTCTAATCAACCACCATTGCCTAATTATGGTAAGCTAATACTTATGAATTAATTCTTGTATGAATTTCTTTTTTTTTTTTATAGAACCACCACCGTTGCCAAGTTATCCACCTCCAACATCTTATACGCGACCTCAAAATTCAACTTTTCTTGGTACTCCAGGAACTAATAGTTTTTTTCCAAATTCATTCGGCCAATAAATCTATATGTTGTTTTTATTTATTAATTCCTTTGGTTCTTTTTTTTTAAATTCCTTTTTTATATGTATATAACTTGACAAAGGAGTATATATTTGTTTGTTCTTTTTTTTCTTTTTGTTTTAAATAGACTAACATGAATATTTTTATTATTGTAATTTTTTTTCATCGAATAATTTCTCAATCATCCAAGAAAAATAAAAACTGGTGATAGTTGTTCTAACATCCATTGAAACTATTATATTTGTTGGTTTTGTTTTTTTTTGTTTTGTTTTGTTTTGTTTTGTTTTGTTTTGCTGACTTTGACTGATGATAAAAAGAATTAGAACAAAAAGAAAAATTCTATTCTCAATTAGTTTGTTCGAAAAGATAAAAAGAAAAAAAGAATGACTAGCAAATGACTACGTACTGTCGATTATATGAGCGCACAAGGTCAACATCAACATCATATATTATCTTGTCTTTGTAATTTAAAAGCAAAAAGAAAGAAAGAAAGAAAGAGAAGACAAGATAACAATTTTCCCTTATTCTCTTACATTTCTAGATTATCAACATGAAGTGGACAGAATATGTGATCAGATGTATTTTTGTTGTTGTTAGTTTGTGTTCATATAATCATCGAGTAAATACACTTGATAATGGACTACTTCGACAACCACCAATGGTAGAATTTCTATTCTATGCAAAAAAAAAACGAAAATTTTGTATTCATTTATTATTTTCTTACCAGGGTTGGTTAACATGGCAACGATTTCGTTGTGTAACTAATTGTCAAGAAGATCCAGATACATGTATTAGGTAAATTTAGATTAAGATTAAAATTACTAAGCATTGTCACCTTCCGAATGAAAGGTCATGACCTTCTTTTTGTTAAGATTTACCTAGAAAACTAAGGATTTATGAAAAACTCTTCTGATATTTAAACAACCATCTTTAGCGATAAGTGTCAAAAAAAAACTAAGATCATAAAACTTTAACGTCAAATTCAGGATGAAAATTTGATGCTTTTTTTGTATAACATATTTAATATGTCTCGTTGTTATAGCCCTATTAAAGAAGCCACGATATACCAAAACGCTAGGAATCAATAGGAAAAAAATAATTCATTTTATGTATATATGATCCTCGTCTTATTTTGATTTTCTTTTATGTTCGAATATATATCAACACATAATAGTTATCGTTTATCAATAACGATCTATTTAATTGTTCTTATTTATTTTGTTATAACAAAAATCCTTAATCGTGTTTGATGTTGAGCACGAAGTACTTCATTAAAATAGTCAGAAAAAATACTATAGCGTGTCTGTTAACGACAGATCTTCAGTAGGACAATAGGTAAATAATATAATAACTGTCCACGAATACAAACAAATAGACAGAAATGACATCAATATGAAAGTACAATCAAAAATTGAATAAATTTCTATTCAATGAAAACACCTCAGATAATATTTTTGGGTTTGATGATAAGAGAGAAGTAGATAGTTGCTGTAGATGTAACTTTTCATATTAAAAAAACAGCTGTTATCTGTATCAGATAAAAAAATTTCAAAATTTGGTAAATTTATGTTACACTTTTCTTTTCCACATAGTTTTGTTCAGCCTTTTCATAAACTTACTTGGATGATCTGTTCACCTTTTTTATAGTATTTGATAATCCATACTGTCCTCTAGCGAACATCTGAGTATCATGATAAAATAATACAAATTCGCTTCAGGAGAAGTGATCAAGCACAACAAACACTTACCCTGAATTTGATAAAACTAGTAATTTGAATTTTAAAAATATAGTATTCTACTTCGAGTTCCTAATCCCATTTTATTGTCCAAATGTCCCGATTCTGAATGTCTTGAAAAACACGACAAACAGAATTTTTTAAAACTCGAGATTGTCTCTTCTGTTGCATCTTGTGAGTGACCTTCTAATATAGTATAACCTTTTATTCTGGAGAGGGGACGACTAATTGATTGGTTAATTCTAGTGAAAATTTAATTCGAACACAAGCTCAATTACTTGTACAAGGTGGATATTTAGCTGCTGGATACGAATATATTATTATTGATGATTGTTGGTTAAGTACTGCTCGTGCACCTGTAAAATTTTTAATAAAATAAAATGAACACTCTTAATATATATATATGTTTATTTAGAATGGTTCATTACAACCTGATAGTAAACGTTTTCCAAGTGGAATACGTGCATTAGCTGATTATGTTCATTCATTAGGTTTAAAACTTGGTATTTATGAAGATTATGGTACAGAAACATGTGGTGGTTATCCTGGTAGTTTAGGACATTTAGAGCAAGATGCTAAAAGTAAATAAAAGATTTAAAATATTAATTTAAAAAAAGAAAAATTTTTTTTTAGCATTTGCTGATTGGACAGTTGATTATTTAAAATTAGATGGTTGTTATGCTGATATAAAAGATTTTGATACCGGTTATCCAGCTATGGAACATGCATTGAATGCTACCGGTTTTCCAATTGCATTTTCATGTTCATGGCCAGCTTATCAAGAATTTTCAAAAATGAAACCAAATTATACAGCTATTGCACAAACATGTAATTTATGGCGAAATTGGGATGATATTGATGATTCATGGGAAAGTGTTTATACAATTTTACAATGGTTTGGTGATAATCAAGATCGTTTATCACCATTTCATGGTCCAGGACATTGGAATGATCCGGATATGGTTCGAAAGAATTTTCTTTTTTGCTTAATATTTATTATGATTAAAAAAGTTTTGATTTTAAATAGATTGTAGTTGGAAACTATGGTTTAAGTCCAGGTCAATCACGAGCCCAAATGGCACTTTGGTCAATTATGGCTGCACCACTTATTCTGTCTGTTGATTTAAGAACAATTAGTAGTTGGGCACGAGATATTATTTTAAATAAAAATTTAATTGCTATTAATCAAGATCCTTTGGGAGCTATGGGAAGACGTATTCTTCAAGTAAAATCAGTATTCTTTGAAATTTATTTTAAAACTTTTTTTTCTTATAGTTAAATGATCATGTTGAAATATGGAGTAAACCATTGTTAGATGATCGTGTTGCGGTTTGTTTTTTTGATTTTTGTAAGATTTCTTTTTCTATAGTATTTCTATATTTTGTATAGTTTGTTGCACTTTATCCTGAACCATATGGAACACCAATTCATTTAAGTGTTAATCTAACAGATCTTGGTTTAATTCGATATCAAGATTATAATTTTTTTGAATCATTTTATGGTAGTTTTCTTGGTAAATATCATTATACAGATAAATATAATTTTACAATTAATCCATCGGGTGATGTACATGCATTTTATGTTGAATCAGCGACACCAAGAAAAAGATTTCATAAGAATTTACAAAAAATTTAAATTTATATGAACAAAGATATACTTTTATTTTGATGACTTTGGTTTTTTTTTTCGTTCTTCATATCCGTGCATTAAGTGAATGTGTACCCACTAGTCTTTCAGGCGTAATTTATTTGTTTATTTCTTTATAATAGGTGATGTGTTATTTGTTTTTTTTTTTGACTGTTTATATAAAACATGGCCGATTTCTATGTTCTACTTGGTATTATTTGAATGGAATAAAAATTTATCTTAAGACTATCTTGTTTATATTCATAAATGTATTTAATATGAATATTCAAACTACGGGAAATAAATGTTCATCGGAAATGAAATGTGTATGTTGAAATTTTGTTATTGATACTTTTGTCTAGGATACGAAATTCTTGACCCAAAACATTCGAAAGAATACTATATATTTCAAGATTTATGTGACTTATAAAGTCTGTGATTATTTATATGACAAAACTTTGTTGATTTCTTCTGCAGAAGACTATGATTAAAGAAAGATCTTAAATATGAATATCAGGATTATCAATAGAATGATCTGTTATTACTATTGCATTGTAATCTTTTTATGGAGTAAATCAAATTTTAATACGAAGAATTAATTCCAAATAAGATACATTCATTTTAGTAAACTTAGAATGAAGATTGAAAAAATTTTATAATTGATGAGTCCTATATAAGTTTTGTCAATTTTGTGGAGTGTAGGTGTGACTGAAGAGAAGATCTACACACGTATTCAAAGCAACATCCTGAACAAAATGTCATCCAAAAAGAAAAATGCCCATCTGCAAACACTGATTTACTTTTAACAGCACGTAATTTACTTTAGTTTAGGTTCTAACTATTCGTTTTTGTAAGACTGTGTAATTTTGAAAGATAATATAATAAATTTTACGGTAATAAAACGCTTGTGAATAAAAATAATGATGCATTTATGGTCAGTATGCTCTTCGCCGAAAGCCACATCGTCGAAATGCAGATCGCCGAACTTCGACAAACTGCATTTCGACAAAGTCCCATTTCGGCAATGTGACTATCGACTATCTGTATTTTCGGCGGTGTCACTGTCGGCGATGTTACTGTCGGCGATATGGCGATCGGCAATTTTTATGCCAATGATTGAATCGAGCAGTTAATAACTAACTCAATTGAGTGATACAATAAGTTAGAAATCAAGTTAGGAATCAAGTTAGTTACTAATTTGATCAAGTTAGAGATCAAGTTAGTTACTGACTTGATTAAGTTAGGGATCAAGGTAGTTACTAACTTGATCAAGTTAGGGATCAAGTTAGTTACTGACTTGATCAAGTTAGTTACTGACTCGATCAAGTTAGTTACTGACTCGATCAAGTTAGTTACTGACTTGATCAAGTTAGTTACTACTTTAATCAAGTTAGTTACTGACTTGATCAAGTTAGTTACTACTTTAATCAAGTTAGTTACTGACTTGCTCAAGTTAGGGATCACGTTAGTTACTGACTTGTTCAAGCTAGGGTTTCAGGTAGTTACTAACTTGCTCAAGTTAGGTTTCTAGGTATTTACTAACTTGCTCAAGTTAGGGATCAAGTTAGTTACTGACTTGATCAAGTTAGGAATCAAGTTAGTTACTACCTTGATCAAGGTAGTTACTGACTTGCTCAAGTTAGGTTTCCAGGTAGTTACTAACTTGCTTAAATTAGGAATCAAGTCAGTTAATACCTTGATTAAGTTAGGAATGAAGTTAGTTACTAACTTGATCAAGTTAGGAACCAAGTTGACCATGGCAGCTACTAGCTTTACTTAGGAACCATGTTAAATTAGTCACTAACTTGATTCAGTGCTAACTTTAATAAGCTAGTAGATGATCGAAATGAATTCGGCGATCTGCATTTCGATGAACCTCTTATCGACAATCTGTATTTCGGTGATGTTGATTTTGGCGATCTTTCTTTTCGACAATGTCTGTTTCGACGCGAGTTTCGGCGATATTGCTTTCGGCGATGAGGCATACAACCACATTTATTACTGTTAGGATAATTTGAAACTATCCTATATTTTAATTTCTCCTGTAATGTATATACTATCCATGGGAAAGCGTCTATATCTTGAAGAGATTTTGTTCAAAACTTTGATCGAAATTTGAAAATACGAGTTTTCCGAAAAGCTGAGACCTCTAGAAAAAAAAATCGATGGCTTAGTCAAATCTCAATAGAAATTCAAATACTATTAAGGTTTTTATTAGCACACTATGTAGTATCTATAAACAAAGGAATTATTGAAACCGGAATGGGGGCAACTGAAGAGGTTTCCTCGTAAGTTCACCACAGGCTGTAATAAATAAAGATGTTACTCAAGTATTTATCACATTCTGTGAGAAGAGCAATGCAAATTTCTAACCCTATGCTTTATTCCTTCTTTCATATCGTATTTCAAAAAATACAGTAGTATCTTTCTATACAATCGTATGTAACATGAATCAAAGAAGATTGAGATAATTATAAAATTTCATATTACTCTTGCCATTAATGAGCATCAAATATAATTTCTACTTGCTCAATTAAATATTTACTTTATTAAATTGTAATGAATTTTATATAAAAAAATGTTAGACACTGAATCTATGATTGAGTTTATATCTATATTTGTCTTTTTTTTAAATATAAGATATTTTGTTGTAATACAACATATAAAATACACAAGAACATATAGATTAAGATAGATTAAATGAATAAGAAAAATTATTTAACACACGGTTAAGTTTAAGGTACATGATAATAACAAAAAAAAAAAGGAAGAAAAAAAAAGAAGACCAATGAATTTCTATCTGAATTCTTAAGCAATATTTAAACATTTGCTTCTTCATATCCTTGTCGAGGTGACATACGTTGTCCAATAATTGGTTTTACATTATTTGATATAGGTCGTTGTTGTTGTTGTGCATGCATTGATAAAACATTATCATAATTTGATCGACTACTATTACGTTCTGTTATTGTTTGATCTGGTCCATTTGAACGTAATGTACCTGATGGATTTGTTTCAACACCAGGTATAGTTACACGTTCATCTTTAGGTAAACGATCTTTTTTTGTTTCTTCTTCTGTTTCACAATAGACACTAAAACTCCATAAATATGTTCCAACACGTACAGCCTTAAAGGCAAAAACAAAAAAACAATTACAAGAAAATATAATTTATTAATTTATATTTACTTACAGTAAATACAGCAATACAAAAACCAATTAATGATCCACCAATAACATCTGTTGCATGATGTTTAAAATCAGTCACACGAGATAAACATGTAAAAAACGCAACAGCAACACATAAACATTGAAGAAATGGTTTTAAAAATTGAATTTGTGGACAAACAAGTCGTGCTTCAAAATAAACCTGAAAAAAAAAGGAAAATAAATTTTTGTTAATTTTAAAACGAAAAAAAAAATTACAAATAAAAATATAAAGGCATATGTTGAATAACTTGAATGACCGGATGGAAATGATAATCTTGCTTCTCGAAGATCATGTTCTGATACTGATGTATTACAATTATGATCCATTATATATTGTGGAATAATAACAAAGCCACTTGCTGTTTCTACACTTTTCGTACAAGTAAGATTTTTCCAAACAGGATTACAAACAGTTAAATAATATGGTCTTAATCGACCGATTGTACCTATAAAATAATTTAAAATTTAATTGAAAACAAAAAAAGTGTTTTTTTTTTTTTGGTTTTTATTCTTACGTTTTCCAACTTCAGTTATAAGAAAACAAACAGCAATACCAAGAATAAAAAGAAATACTGTATGAAAGATTGTTTTAACATAATCAATTTGTCGTTGTTTTAAACTATGTCCACCTCGTCCACGTCCACAATGAAATGGTCGAATAACCCATATTTCAACACAACAAAACTAAAATTAAATATAGTCCTTCTTTTAATACTACTGAACTAGTATAAAATATAACATGAACTAGAAAATGCGATTGATGATTCATGGAATGCTCTATTAATAAATATTATTCAAGAATGCAGTGATGCATCCAGAAGTTTTCAAGCTGTAGACAATAACTTTTGTAGTATTGAATAATTGTCACTGTCTCAAAAGAATCCACGAGCAATGCCTCGATACCCTATGACTTTATACATGACTGCAAGAACATATTAAAAAACATCAGACAGATGTATCAACATTTTGTATTCTATTTGTATTATAAACTATTCATATATATATCTACATCAATTTGTTCTAATCATAAATTTTATATAAAAAATGTGATTCGCAAATATTTGATCGTTGATGGTAAGGTGATTTGTTATATAATATATCAGAACATGCCATAGGGCATATAAACTAAGGTCGATTATGGAATGGGTTGTTATACTTATGAAAAATTTTGTTCTTATTTATATTCAGTATTCATACGTTTCTTTTTCTATATAATTTCAAAAGAATATATTTTTTAATTAATTATAATCTGATTTTAAAATTTTAATTGACAAATCTTTTTTGATTGTTTAGGAAAAAATTCAACAGAAAACGTTTGACAATAAAAACAATCAATCTTGACGACTAAATATTAGATTATAATCAAATAAAAATGGTGTTATTTTAATTTATTTTTGATTTACATAGATGACTGATGGTGCGAAAGATTCATTAGTAAATGAATTTCAAACGACTTTTTTTTTCAAAAAAAACTGTTACCAAAACGAATTATATCACCCCACTCTAAGTCCAAGACATCAAGGGAGCTCTATCCTGATAACGGCCTCTATAACGAATAAGTAACATTTTTATATCCTATCTATTCCAGTACATCTTTATCTAAATAAGTAGTATATCAGCAATAATTCTCTAAAAACATTTCTCAATACAATATTTTCCATCTAAAATTAGAATGTATAATATATTCATTTTATTTCTATAATAAAAAATAATATATAATCCTTCTCAGTTTTAATTCTTTATCTTCCATTGAATTAATTAACGAAAGGTTATTTAGTTCATATGAATAATAATTATATATATATGTATATATATTTATATTTTTTATTTATATTTAAAAATAAATTTATAATTTATTACTTACAATTATAATGGGGCCAAGTCCTCCATAAATTGCTAAAATCCACATTGGAATAGTGTCAGGTCGAAATGGATATTGTATAGATGTATCATCACAAAAAAAGCCTCTTCGCACCGGCTTAATAAATATATATATAATACCAAATATAAGACATGCTAAAAGAAAGTTTTTTTTTGTTTTTCTTTCTGTTTTATAAAACAAATAAATAACATACTTGTCAAAATTGCAAAAAAATCACAAAGATTATATAAAATTCGTCGTCGTCTATGCTTTTTTGGTTGAGTACGTCCTTCCATATCATCTTCTTGTTTTGTTGTATCATTGTCGACTTTATCCATTAGTAAATTAACTTCACTAATTGGTGTTGATTCTAAAATAAAAATAAATTCTTTTGTTTTTTCAATTCTCAACAAAACATATGTGAATATATAAACAAGCAGTCAAATAATAGAACGTGCAATGTGATGTGTTTATAAACATAAAAAAACAACAACATAGAAATACTTTTATTATATCCATATTATGCTTAAGTTCATAAAAATGGAGAAGAAAAAAAAACAATTCTTTACCGTTTCTCTCGTCATCTTTTTTTTCTTCAAGAAAAAAACGTAACCTACTCGTCCGCGTCTCCAACATATTTTTTTTCTCATTCGCTCATATATTATGTTGGCAAAGAAAAAAGACCATTGACTCTACTGTTCGTCTGCTCTAATGGGGCAAGTAAGCAAGAAAGCGAGCGAACGAGCGAGCGAGCAAGCGGGTCTATATGCCATCATCTGTTCTGTATGAAAGAGCGATTGAAAGAAATATATATATATATAAGAAGAAGAAGAACAACCTTGTATTTATATAGATGCTTGTAGTTATCTTTCGATGTCATCGGTTTCTATTCTGAGGGCGAGGGTCATTGAAATATATTGGTGGTTAACTGTTCTGTTGAATAATCGTTTTTTTTTTGTAAAAAAATATATTTGTTTTAAGTAAATATTAACATAAAGTTTTAATGATACAATTAATGTTGTTTGCCAAGGTGTCGAAAAAATATGAATGAGGAAAAAAGGTTAAACTGTGAGATACTTATGACAATAAATACTAGTACTTTTCCTATTACAATCGATTATTAAAGGTTCGTTTCTTTGTTTAATTTGAATGCTATAGAAAGAAAACAACAAAACAGACATCAAACATTTGCAAATGTATTTATCTTATTATAATCGAAAATAAAAATTTATGTTTGATGTATGATTTTGTTTTTTGTTAGAATCTATTTTCTATTTAAGAAAGCCATGCAAATAAAATAAAAAATATTTTAGAAAGATTTGATAACTACATTCATGATTAAAATATTCTAATCTATAAAAGAAATCAATATAATTAGAAACACAATGATTAGTATTACTATTGACAAGATATGATTATTAATTTTTTTCAATCATTGTACGTGTTTCTCACCAACTCTTTTTTGATAATTAGATGAATGTTGTCGTTGTCCATTTGTAAATTGTCTTTTTTCATCATTATAACGATATGAACGTGGTTTATCATATGTACTTGAAGTATCATTATGACGATTTGATATGAAACTTGATTTTGGTAGTGTTATTGGTCGAAAATTATTTTGATCTGGACTTCGTGTAGTAATTATATCCGATTCAAGTGCATCATACAATGGATTATATTCTGGTGTACCGCGCACACGTAATGGATATTCATCAGGAGCATAAAATCGTTTGGAAGCTGAAGAGATGAACATTTTTTATCGATATTAATAATGATTACTAATAATCGAGAAATATCATTTTTCATTTCTTTCTCTCTTTTTCTCTCTTATTTTTAATTAGATTAATGGGGAAAAAGAAAATAGGATAGCATTAGAGCGGACGACACAAGGTTAAGATATCGTTGATCTTTATTCGTTCATATACTTAGTTAACTAAAGAGAATAAATCAAATTTAATTTGCATCTACTCACCTCGAGGAGTTTTATAATATTGAGATATAGTATAAACGACTGGTTTCATCTTTAATAAAATATATACTGCAAAAATGAACTTGGCTAGATTTTTTTATTTTGTTCTTTTTCTTCGTACTATTATCGAAAAAACTAATGGCACTTTATTAACGTCATTGATACCATCCAATAGTTGCTTTTGATGGCGTCAAACACTCACAATTTTTTTTTTATAACCCATACAAATAACATATACGAATCATATTTGACATTTCCTAATGGTGCTTCTCATTCCGCCTACAAAATATATCTTTTTTTTACATATTATAAAAAATAACCCTGACCTTTTTTTTTTTTAAATGTAAATGATAGATTTATTTTTATTCATGAAATATGATAACAAGAATAATTTATTTTTACTCATATTTATAACGAATTACATTTCATTAAATCTATGAATATAATAACAAATAAAAAATTGATAACTATCATATGCAAATATATTTAAATCTTCTATAGATGTTACTCATCGAATGAGAAAATATCAAACATAAAATATCTAGTAGTTTTACAGAAATTTTGTACTAATAAAATAATTAACCAATCGATTTACTAATACTATGAATTCGGAAATATAATATCTTTGGACTTTTCGATTATATTGATTAAATCATATGTAAAAGTAACAGCTGTGGTTTTCCTATGTCAACTAGAAAACGACAGCTGTATTCTTATATAACTCGAAAAAGTACTCTGTTACTTTACCGAATATATTTAGTGATTAATTTCGTTAAACAAATTTTCACTATACATCGTCGAGAAAAAAAAAACAAATGAACTTTTTTTATCAATCGTAATACAATCTTTCAATAAATTTGAGTCATTTGAAATCGGAGATGTATGAATGAAATCTATCTGGCGGGTAGATCATAATAAATCGAACAAACTCTAAATTAAAATTTTTCTCTCACTATTTATTTTATTTATATACTTATACATTATCATAAAAGTGGATCTTCAAAACAAAGAATTGACTGATCAACTTTCGGATATCCAAACTTTTTTAGAGAATTAAAAATTCTACTGGAAGTATTCTTGTAAGTTTTTTTTTTATTTAAACTTCACGTACAAAACAGTGTTTTATGGGAGCGAGAAGGCGACGCTCCTACGAAGATTGATTTGGACCTCGTGAAGTTTGTGGTTATTCTACCATGCAATATATGTCTATGCTCTCACAAAACAGATACTTGTCTTCCCGAAAGAGAAGATTTGGATCAAACCTCATTGAAAGAGTTTCAGGTTCTTGCATTAACAAATTCAGAATTTTAATCATTACAAAGCTATGTAACTCGTGAACTAATGTGCAACCTCTTTCGCGCAAAATTCATCGAAAAAATGACTTTGTTTCAGCTATCTTTTCTTTATTGTCTAACTTCTCATCGAAAGTTTTGCAATATAGTCGAAATAAGATAGAGGATTTCATGAAAGTTCGGTTTTTTTTGTTTATTTAACAACGAAGTGAATTTATACAAAAGAAAATAAAAAGAATTTTTATGTTTGTAGACCTTGAAATTGTTTACCTTCTAGCATAGAAATAAATGGCTTTTTTATGTAATAACCGTAAGTGAGAGAAAAATTTCATTTATATTTCGTTCGATTAATTATGAGCTATATATTATTTTTGATAATGACTATTTCGACTATACTTCAATTAAATCAGAAGAAATCAATAATTTTATTATTATAACGGAAGAATAATATGATTTTATTTAGTCAAGTCATATTATAAGAGTGTAAAAGTAATCAGAATTCTATCGAGCAAAAGAAATTAACATCAATGTTGCATAAAAAGTGTATTTTATATTTTTCTTTCGAAAGAAATTCTAATGCTCCAATTGATTATGCATTTATCGATCAACATTTACTTTTATCATTATTTCGATAAGAGAATATACTAGAATAGAAATTCTTTCTTAGAAGAAAAGATATTATCAAATAATCAGAACTATTCATTTGTCAATAGATAAGTACGATAGTCCAAAGTTCTTTGAATCTCATCCGTTATTTTGAATACATCATCAATAACAGATGTCTGTCGATGTTTAGTTAGTTAGATTATTAGTATTTTCTTAGATGAAGGGTATTTATAAGTCAAACTCAATAAACTCGACTTGTCGATAGAAATTTGCTTTCAGTGGTGAATCGAGAATTTTGTTCAAAAAGAATGATGATAATTATAAAACTCGTTCTGAAGTTCATTTTTAGGTGCTTTCTGCTGAGAAAAATTTTCGAAAAAGTAGTAATCGCTTCCCGTACATCCTTACTTAATCTGTCACTATCTGCTTTCTATTCATGGAACTGGTATATGTATATATTACAAATATTGTCTTCTGATGTGCTTAATCAGATATTAATGGTTAATATAAGCAAATGCATTACAAAAAAAAACAGAAGTCGTCAAGAATTTGTCTGAGTTCTTTTTTATCCACTATTCTTATATCTGATATAATACTATTGAACAGAGTAAAGTGATAGGTGGTATCTATATCATAAATTTTATTCTAGTTTATGATCTTTTTTTCTTGTCATTACTATCTTGCATTATTAGATTATCATACCTGTTGTTCGAAACTGTTTTAAATTTGATCTGTTCGGCATGACATTCAAACTTTAATATGAATGATAGTAATCGAACAGTTATGCTTAAGTCGTTTTTTTTTTTCTTCGTTCTCTCCTTGCCTAGAAAATATGTCTGCACGCAATGTATTGAATCGGTTGATATCAAATTCTGGCTTGCTTGCTGCATATACAATATACATATATGTATATATATATAATAACAACTCAATACATCGAGACACGGCCATTCAATACATGAGGAGTGTTTGACAAATCATATTCTTGTTTTTTTCTTTTCTTCTTCCTTAGATATATATTTTACCTGACATTTGTCGTGCATGTCCCATACCAGTACGAATTTCGCCAATGGATAATGATGGCGAGTCAGTTTGATTAGTTTTATCAAATTTATGCATTGACTTTTAATGAAGAATGATGTTGAAATGTAAAATAAATATAAAAGATGACTAGACCATATATTTATATATATATGTGTTGTTGAAATTCGAATAATCTATTTGATTGACAGCGATAAAATGATCTAAAATGATATATCACAATTATTTTTCGCGTCTAAAAAGCTTTTCTCACATGGCTTTTTCTTTCTTGTCTCGCTTTGCATGTTTTTTCTTTTCTTACAAAATTGGTTGGTGGTCGTTATAGTTTTTTTTTTGTTCTGACTATAACCTTGAGTGTTCTTGCACAATCTGGATGAAAGAACCAATATGTCAAAACAATATATCGACTGTCAACGGTTTTTTTTTTCTTCTATTCATAAAAAAAAAGGTCTGAGCATTGAGTTTTTTCTTTTGTGGAAGTTGAACATTTTTTTGAAATAAATGAGTACTGCAGCTAAACAAGTACTTCTTGCAGAGATATGGACTGAAGATATTGATCCAACAGGATGGTGGATGAGTGAAAAGCTTGATGGTGTTCGGTATGTAGATTACATTTTTTTTTGTTCTTTTGTTTACAAGTATTTTGATTTTTAGAGCTTATTGGAATGGAAGTAATTTTTATTCTCGTCAAGGAAATCTATTTCATGTGCCTGATTTCTTCAAGGTCAGCCTTCCAAAAGTACCGCTAGATGGAGAAATATGGTAGATTTATTGTTGTTTTGTTTTTTTATGTAATATTATTCATATAGGTGTGGGCGTGGTCTATTTCAAAAATGTATTAGTATTGTAAAAAAACAAGCTAATAAAGTTGTTCCTGATGATTATAAACTTCTGACTTATTTAATTTTTGATGCACCAAGTCATGGTGGAAAATATGAAGATCGTGTTAAATGGTTACAAGATAATATTCCACAAGATGATGATAAATGTTATGCTACAGTAGTCGGTATAAAAAAATGTCAAAATCTTGCTGATCTCAAAAAATGTTTAACTGATGTAACTGCAGCTGGCGGAGAAGGTATTATGCTTCGTAAACCAGGTAGCCATTATGAAAACAAACGTTCATCAACATTACTTAAAGTCAAAACATTTTATGATGAAGGTAAAATAGATTTATATTAAAAACAAAATTAGTTCGTAAAACGAAAAGAAAATTTTCTTTTTTTTTTCTCTTTTCTAGAAGCTTTAGTTATTGGTCATAAACCTGGTAAAGGTAATTGTACAGGAATGTTAGGTGCTCTTGAATGTGAATTACCTAATGGAAAACGATTTGATGTTGGCAGTGGATTTAATATGGATCAACGTCGAAAACCACCAAAAATAGGTTCAGTTATTACATTTAAATTTCAAGAATTATCTAATTCTGGTAGTCCACGTTTTCCTGTATTTCTTCGAATGCGTACTGATTTAATATGGAATGATGTACTTGAAGCAGCTAAAACAAAAAAACCTATTAGTGTTATACAAAAAATTGTACCATTGACAAAATTATCTAAACAACATTCCATATTATTTTCGGTCGTTCCATCACGTGATGAAAAAACTGGAAAAAAAATTGTTACTTCCGATGATGAAGGTGAACAATCAACAGCTGCAGCTGCAACTACAGCATCATCATCATCATCATCATCAAAAAAAACAGATACACGTGAAGTATGTCAATATGGTGAAAAATGTTATCGAACAAATCCTGATCATCACAAACAATATCAACATCCATTATCAAAAACAAAACGACAAATAACTAAAAGTAAAACTAAAAGAAAATCACCTTGTAAACTTGGAGCAAAATGTCAACGACAAAGTTCAATTCATTTAGCAACTTATTCTCATCCAAAAAAATCTAAATCAGAAGATCCATTAGATATATCAGCTCAAGAAGAAATACTTGATCCGCATGAATTAATCGAGACTGAAGAACCTCTATCACCAACAACAACGGATAATTTACTTGTCAAAGATAAAAATAAAGGTCATCAATTTAATGATAATGACGATAATAATGATGATGATGAACAACAGAGCAGTACACGTATAAAAACAAATAAACGAAAAAGAAATCTTGAAGAAAAATCAAATATTAAACCAACAAGAAAACGTATTAAAAAAACTTAAACTTGCATATTTATAAAGACAAATACTTTGGTTTATTTTATTTATCATTACTCTTCAAAAACAGAAAAAAAAATAAGAATAAAATCTGGTATTCATCTCTTTAATTGAGATCCATGCATACACACATAAATACATATTCAAACAAAAAAAAAACATAATAAGTTAATTAAATAGGACAACAGAAAAAAAAAGAAAATTATATAAATATATATATATATGTATAGACGAGAAAAAGAAAACATTTTCGTTCTTTTTTTTTTTCGTTTTAGTCAGAATATATTTTTGTTTTCTACTAACCAATGATTGTCATTAAACAGCAGTATTCTTATGTACAAATAAAAATAAAACAACAACGTAACAAAACAACACACGGGGCCGTTCATAAGACAAATGACTAGAATGCATAGAAAATATTTTTCGACTATGCGCTTTATGATTATAAGGACAAAAAAAATAAATAGACCACAAGACTATTGGCGAAGTTATATTCACTGTCATACCTAAAAATAAAATAAATAAATGATTGGATAATATAGCTTGTTTTTTTGCTTTACTGTTTCTTTTGTATTAGTAGTTCTGTCAATAATTGGAACATTGGTTGTTCTTGTATATGTTAAATCACTAATACTTGATGGTGATCTTCCACGCCATGTTTCAGATTTTAATGGTGGTTCACCTTGTGTTGTTTCATTTGTTGAACTATGTTCATAAACAGTCATTAAACTATTTGCTTTACGATTTAATTGATTTCGATAGTCTTTATCTAATGGAAGATTTAAATCAAAACGATTTGTTGTTGCTAATAATGGTTCATGTACATTAGAATGAAGTACAACATTATATTGTGATGATGTAGGAATTGTTACTGATGTAGTTGAACTTCGTTGACGTTGTATTTCATTTGTTGAAGCAATATTATGTGGTAATGTTGATGAACCAAATGGTGTTAATGACATTGGCAATTGAAAATCACCTAATTCTTCATCACCACTTATATTAGCATTATGAGTATTTTTACGTTCCTTAAAAACAAACAAACAAAAATAGACTTAAGTGCTTGTCTAAATTCAATGGTAGATCAAAAGCTTTATTAACGAGAGTGAGAGAACGATCATGATTACAAAATGTATTTTAAAGCCTATTAGGAGCAGTATCATTTTTAAGGAACGATCATCCTCAGTACCATCCACAACTGGCTGAATTAGAAAATATAGTTGGTTGTATAAAAGTTCATTCAGATTTTGGATACACCAATCGAAAAAAAGACTATGATCCACTAATTAGAAAAATATCTATACATGAATAAAGTCATCATAGGAATAAAAAACAAAAAGTCTTTAAGAATTTTTTTTTTGTATGTGTGGAATTCAATAAATCTCTTGGCATTATAATTCCTTTTATGGAATATTCGAGATTTGTACACTTTTATATTTACATTTTAGTGGTAAGTTCAAAGTTTCTGATTGATAGAGGTTTAAATAATTGATGAAGACATATGTCAATTTAATTCATTTGAACTTGATACAACTTTATTTTTGTTTATAACGATAAGAATTTATTTATAAAAAAATATAATCATATTTTTTAAATGTTCAATTGACTAGAATTTTTATATTAATAGATGACACTATTTTACTTTATAGTTCGAACTAATAGTTATCAGTATATTTTTAATCATAATTATGTCATCATTTTTTTTCATTAGATAAATTTTTACTTAAAAAAAAGAAAAAGAAGATTGCAATATCTAATCCAAAATTTAATTAAGAATAAATCAAAGAATATGTTCTAAGTTAAAGAGAAAATCTAATTTCATTAATAATTTAATACTTACAAAAGTTCGACTTTAATCTTTCCTATAATGAACTAAGCTTAAGTCATCTATCCAAAGATAATTCGATTTATAGTCTCATTTAAAGTTCATCAAGTTCAGCTCTGAAAAGCTTTCTATTGATCAAGTCACACTCGAGAAATAACAGCCCATTAAGAAAACTTGATTATTATAAGATTATTGTCTGAGAAATGTGTCGGATGTGTTAATCATAAATCACATTTAATCGCAATTTTGAGATGTTCTATATTCGAAATTCTCTAATGTATAAAAGCTAATTGACATCTCCAGAAAGGAAATACTACTTTCATAATCAACTCTGTTTATACAAATTTTGAAATGACCTGAGAAGAACACAAAGATCAATAAAATTTTAATATCTCGAAAACAAACCATTTTAGACTTTTCTATTATTCATCATTTTGTATATATGTATATCATACAATAATATTAACTTACGATATTGATTTTATATGAAGTATTTCTTCGTCTTCGTCCTCTACAACACCACCATGTTTGAGGATTTAATAATGATTGACTATATCGTGAACTAAAACGTCCTAAGCCAGTAATAGCACTATTACCTGGAATAAGGCTTGTTCCACCACCACTACCCATTAATATATCTGGACCCATTTCAACAAATTCACGATCCTTAAAGAAAATAAATAAATAAAAGAAAAAAAATATTTTTTTTTCTTTCTTTCATACAGTTGTTAATTCTAAACAACGAAGTAAATGATGATGTTGTAATTCAAATGGATTAACAATATTTTTATCAGTAGATGAATTTGTATCATCAAGATTTTGTTCACGACGTCTCTTAGCTGCGACAAATGCATTACTTGTTGCATTACGTGCTAAACGTATACGTGTTTGACGTGCTTTTCGTTGAGCTTTCATTTTATCTGCTCGTTGACTTTGATGATAAATACGACTAAAATTTGATACAATAACAGGTACAGGAAGAGCTATGACAAGTACACCACTTAAACTGCATACACCACCAACAAGTTTGCCTGCCCTATATATATTTATTATTTTAAAAATAGATAAAACTTTTTCTTTTTGCTTTTTTTTTTTATGTTTATTAAACTTACCAAGTTTTTGGAACCATATCACCATATCTAGAAAAACAAAGAAATAATATCTAATAAACATCTTTCATAATATAGATATTTAATAATAATTCGAAATTTTATATAAAAACAAAAAAAAAAAAATTTTCTTACCCAAGTGTTGTCATTGTAACAATTGTATACCAAAATGCAGCTGGTATAGATGTAAATTTTGTATTAACAACAGTTTTTTCCGCATAATACATAACAGTAGCAAATATAATAATTGCCATTGTTAATGAAAATAATAAAAATCCAAGTTCACTTGCACAACTTTTTAATGTATAACCTAATACTCTTAAACCTTGACTATGACGTGAAAATTTAAATATACGAAAAACACGAAATACACGTAGAGTAACAAATGCTCCGCTAACTTCACCCTTTTCACGCATAAATAATCCAATATAATATGGCATTATAGCAATAACATCAATAACAGACTAAACAAAAAAAAAAAAAAAGAAAAGTTATTTTTAATGTTTATTTTTTGTTTTGTGTACTTCTTATATTCATTCTTACCATAACAGATCGAACAAATTTTAATCGATCAGGCGCAGCATATAGACGAAGAAAATATTCAACAGTAAAAATCATGACACAAGCTGTATCGAGACAAAAAAATTGACGAGAAAAACGTTCACCACATGATTTTGGTTGACCTGTATAAGGATCCGCTCCACAAGCTACTGTATCTAAGACATTTGCAATAACACTAACAGCTATAAAAAATCCCGTTACATAATAAAATACAGATGCCATTGTTGATACTTGAGGATTTTCAAATGCACGCCACATACTTTCACGTAATGATTGTGGTTTTGGTTGAATTTTATCCTCATCTTCATGTAGACGATCATCAAGAAGTCTTTCAGTATTTTCACGCTTACGATCTCGATAATCTTCATAACAACAATCACCAATTATATCAGGTAATATACCAAAAAAAGCTAATTCTTCATCATATGCAGCAATACATTCATGTTTTGGATAATGTAATTTACCAGTACGATAAAAATTTAATATAACACGAAATACATCAGGATCACGATCAAAAAAATATTCACGTGTATCTTCATCATAAAAAAATTCTTTTTCATTTGAACCTAATAATGAATCAGGATATTTTTCTAATGTTGAACGCCAACATTCAAAACGACGACCACTAACATTAATTATAATTTTTTCATCACAACGACGTTCACCAATACTTGTTGTTGTAGCTGATGTTATGGATGTTGAAGGTGATGATGGTGATATACCATTTGTTGATGTACGAAATGGTGGTGGTGGTAAAGGATGTTTTGCTAATGGTACCCAACCAATAGCTGCTGCTCGAGCAAATGGAAGCCATGCAGCTACACTAGCCATTTGAGTTTTTTATTTATTTATTAGTTATCTTCTTTTTAATTAACCTATAAATTTACGTAGATTATAAAAGTTTAGCAATACTTTTCATTCTAGTGTCTCTCTTGAAAAAAAAAAAGCAACATGACAAATCTTTTTGAATGCCATGTGTAACCATGAGGTATAATCTCTAATTACTATCTATCCTTGCTGGTCAAGGATACATACTAAAATACAATTTTTCTTCAACAGTTAAAAGTGTAAGATACTTTTAGTATTGTATCAATTTTTGATGTTGATAAACAATAGAAAAAAGAAACATTTCAAATAAATCTTTAGATGTGGATTGAATGACTTACAATTTGGTAGACATACTTTTGAAAAATTACCAATGATAATAATTCAAAATTTTCGATTTTTATATATACATGATAAGTAAGAGTGTTGACAACTGAACAAAGTTAGATACTTTTTTTTATTTTATTTCATAATAACTCGTCGAAATGAGATCTTTTTTGTTTAATACGATTTTAATTAATAAGAAAATTGAGTCTTAAGGCAATACTTCAATCTCTTGAAAAGTGCTATATTTTACAGAGCAGAATTTGTTCTATTGAATTAGACTTTCTGACTTCTATGCAGTGCATTGTGTAAATATTATATCGCTTTGAGAATAACTGCATGCAATAGAAGAGGAAAAAAATAGCTGGAGAATTATAGCTGAAATTAATGCTCAAAATAAAAACGTTGTAACATTTACACAGTGCATTGCACAGAATGCCGGAAGGTCTGTCTCGTTCAATAGAATTAACTCGGCTCTACACAAATGCACTGCTTTTTATAGATTTGAAGAGTCGTCTTAAAACTCAATTTTATTTAATTAAAAATATAACATTAATTAAAATGGATAGAATAAAAAATTCTATTTTGGTAATTTATTATGAAATAAAAAAACGTGTAACTTTGCTTAATTTTCAATGTTCTTTCTTATAGTATATATAAAAATTGAAAATGATTGAATAAAATTATTTTGACAACTGTTAATTAATTATATCAGTATCGGAATATTTTTTCTATTGTTTGACAACGTCAAAACTGATTAAATATTAAAAATATTGTAAACTTTTGACTACTGAAGAAAAAATTATATTTCAACATTTGTCCTTGACCAAGAAAAATAGGTGATGATTAGCGATTCTATCCTATAGCTATACATGACTTTCAAAAAAACAAGTTTTCTTGTCTCATTTATTTTCGAAGATAATATTAATATGAAATATATGTTAAAATTTTATGATCTACTTTAAACTTTCTTGATAATTGAATATATTTTTTATTCGTTTGATTTTCCATTAGTTAATTTACCAAATAGAATGACTTCCTTTTCTTTTTTTTCTTTCTAAGTCGTTTCTTTTATTTTCTTGACTCGATGTGTCGCGTTTTTTTTTTATACGCATTAATTTTGTGTACGACTAATATTAATCGTATAGAAATAAGAGAAAACAAGAAAGAAAGAAAACGAAGAGAGACAACGAGAGAGAGAGAGAGAGAGAGAGAGAAGACGAAAGAAACAAAACCAAAAATAAAAGTATTGATATTTACTAATTAACAATACAAACCTACTGTGCGCCTATGCGCACCTCACTACGTCACTTGTAACAATGCACGGTGTGTTGATGAATTGTTTTGATTGTTATTTTTATTTGATAAAACATTAAATTGAACAAAAATAATGAAAAGCCATATGGTCGCCGTCTATCAACATCACGTCGCTTTTAGTATCGTATATATGTATCTTAAAAAAAAACAAAGAAGGTGTAGAACATAATGGAGAACTCAAGCGAAAGACAACGTGCTTCTATATTTATATTAGCAATTAGAAACAAGAAATGAAAAAAAAAAAAAGAAAAAGAAAATCGATATATGTGCATACGTTTGTATATGCTCATGTAAGTAAGATGTTAAGAGACGGACAATAGAGTGTAAAAAGCAAAAACGAAGACGACAACAATGACGAAGCAGAAGAAGAACAAGAATGGAAAGACAAGAAATTCTACAGCCACCCTGGCGAGTGTCAATTCAGAGAGACACTAAAGCCGCCAGCAACAGCATACAAAGAAAGACGATACAAGATAGAACATTAAGACGACGAACAAGCACATGAGGATAGAGAGAAAGAACTCGTTGTGGATGGGAGAAAAGCGACAAGATATCTCAATCAATGTTATATATGTGTGTGTGTGCTATGCATCGAGCGCGTGTTGTAAAGAAGGATTGGAGAGACCTTTGTGTGTGTGTGTGTGTGTGTGTGTGTGTGTGTTCCATTATGATTATTTTCCGGTAGTCTCGTTTTTCTACTACGGTTGCTACTGTAGTTACTACTACTATAGCTACATTGTCGTCTTCTCATCAAGAACGACAACCTTCAAGCCACATGTGCCTATTTTCCCCTCTCACTCTATCCATCTTGTCGTCGACTGCTCAACCCGAGCAAGCGCGAATGAACTGATTTCTTCTTGTTCTTCTTCGAGTTTTCTTTTTTTTTTTCTATTTCTCATATTTTTTTCTTTTGGTCGTTTTTGCTGTTCCATATACTCGTCATCGACTAGAGTCGAGTGGTGTTAGTGATTCTTGACGTTTAACGATAATTTTGATTGTTGAACATGTATTATGACGTCATACATTGACATTATCAAGTCAAATATAATCTATATATATATATACAAAAAAATTAATCGTAATTTGCATCATGTATAACGATCAAAATTAGTATGTTCAAATAATATAAAAAAAACAAATGGATGAATGATTACATACTGTAATAGTAACAGTAGTGTTACCATCTGTTTACCATCGAACAAGAAAATCAATGACGACATGAGACACTTGAGTCCTTTTCTTTCTTTTTTACTCTATTGTCGCAGATGATTTTTCTTTGCAAACAAGAACTTATTAAAGTATTAATACTCAAAATTAGACAAAAATATCTCTGCTATTTACATAGATACTTTGAGATATATGATGTCTTGACTAATGTTCTAATTATATAATGAGAATACTTGCAATTTCTAACGCTCTAGAGACAGCAATAGCTGTAATGATAGCAAAATGATAACAACAAACAATATGCCATGCAAGAACAATAGCAATATCATAATTTTTGCAAACAAGTGGACGAATGACTGTATGTTCGTAACCGTATGTCATTATATGTTCTAGTCTCATTTCTCTTGTTATGCTTCTATGACATTTTCGATGAATGAATGGATGAATGCTAGAATGAATAGTCGTATACATACGTACATATAAATAATAATTCAATCTATATCTTAGTCAAGGTCTGACTTTTGCCCCTGGTTGTTGTTTTGATTTTTTCTTTTTTTTTTTATCTTTTGCTTTCGTTGTGTCTAATTCGATCGCTGGTTTGTGATGTGTACACATCACAATTTATCAATCAATCAATCATAATCACGCAATTTAGCCGTTAGCATTGTCAACATTTTGTTCACAATGTAACTTCTCGTTATATTTCATCTAATCGTTTGCATACTCACGCACATACACACACACATACACATATATATATATATATATATAGTTAGTGAAAAGCAATAAAGAAAACAAATGGAACATAGAATGAACAGTCAATCATTCGATTAATCATTGTGTTCTTTTTTTTTCACTCTTTGCTCTTCTGTTTTTCTCCTTGTTACTTGTCGTCGTCAGTAATATGAGATAGCAATGAAAACGGTCGCGAACGGCCAACTATACTTATGGGTCTCGAGAGAATTTTTACTGGGAATTTGTGCTCTCTATTTGTTGTATGACAAGGATGACATTGAAGAGAGAGAGTGAGCAACTACAAGTGACATCGTTTAGTCAGATGCGGATCATTATTAATTTGAAACAAAATATAACTACAAGAAAACTAAATATTCTCAGCTAATTCTTAGACATGCTACCTTTCGTGATAGAAATATCTATGACGTCGATAATGTTCTTGATTATTTTAATATAAAATTAAATAAATAGGTTAGTTTGAAACGAACAGGAAACAAATGATTAAATATCAGGTGTTAAAAACATTTTCAAAAAGAAAAATTGATGATATGTGCTTAGTCAATATAAATACTTACTTGTTATTTATTTTATTTTAGTTTTTCTTCTTTTTTTTTTCTTGTTTCAATAAACATCCTACTTACTTACGTCAATGCCATTTCTTATCGTACTCGTTCACTCTTTTTCTTTTATTACATTATTGAGATATTTTTTTTTTTTAGATAGATAGTTGAAAGAGAAGAAAAAAAAAGAAAGAAGCGATTAGGATGAATATAAAACGTGCATTCACATTCCCCGATCTAAATCGAGCCTAATTTATTGAGAAAGGATTAGACGAAGCGTACTTAATACAAGTGAGATGCCAATCACACTCAAACAAGTGTTAATATTGAAAATTGAGAATGTGAATATAAGGAGAAAAAAAGAAAAGAGTTAATAATATCCAAACGGAAATATAAGAATAGTTATGTTTGATTAAACTGTATGCTAGTGACCTCTATGAAACAATTCGATGACTTTCATATGTCGTTAACAGCAATGTTTTTATATACATTGATATTAGCGAAACAAAAATTTCTATGGACGTAGTTATTTATTTATTTTTTCTAAGAGTATGTTTTTATAGTTCTTAGCAATTCTTTGATTATATTTTTTTTTAATGTCACAAAATTCAGGACCGTTTCTTGTTTCTTCACATGGACCTCCAGGATTTCATCCACGATTACAATCATCATCATCATCGTCACCAACATTAAAACGAACAATTAATGGTCCATTATCTGTTAGTAATTCACCAAATACATCTATTAATACAAATATGAACGTTTCAACATCACCATCATTAATGCGATCAAGTAATTCAATGGGAACTTTGAAATCAACAAATGTTAGTATAAATCCAATGGATAAATCAAATACAATGCCTTATTCATCTCGTTATACACGTAAAGCTTGGCCTATGTCACGTAGTATTCATGGTATATATATATATATATATATATATAAATTTACATATCTTAAACAATGAAAAATTTTTAAATTCTAGATAAAAATATTCGCGGATATGATGAACATGAACTTCCATATAATCGTTCAAGTCATAGTGTTCCATCTTCTGATAATATTAATAATTCATCATTTACAATTGAACCATCAATAGATGATGATGAAGCTGATGATATAATGTTTTCATCACGTCATATGGCTGCTGCACGTTTTCAACGTAATCAACGTTTATTATATGAAATATTTAATGAAATATGTATACCAGATTTACGTTCAAATATAAATATTGATCGTATATTAACATTACGTCGACAAGTTGATGCATTGAAAACACATCGTGAAACATTTGAAAAAGATTTAAATGAATTAGAAGAAAAACATGCAGAAAAAAAACGAAAATTTTTCGACTCAAATGAAAAATTTTATCATGAATATAATCAAACATTATCAACAAATTTAACTCAAGAAAAAATTAATGAAATTTTACAAAAATGTGAAACAATAGAAAAATTACAAAAAGAAAAACAATTACTTTTACAACAACAGCAACAACAACAAGTTGTTGCTACACCACCACCACCACCACTACCATTACCCGCAACAACAGTATCTCAACCAATAGTACCTTCAGTAACGAAAACTGAACCTGCACCTATTGTTGAAATTCCACAGCAACAAACACCATTACCTCCTGTTCAAGCTCAATTACCACCTTCCCAACCTGTTCCACCATTGTTACCATCTACTCAACCTATACCATCATCATTACCAACTCTTCAATCTATACCAAATCAATTACCGTCATCTCAACCTTTACCTAGTCAATTACCATCATCACAACCTATTCAATCTCAAATGCCACCTTCTCAACCTCAATTACCACCACCACCACCACCACCCCCACCACATCCTGTAATGCCACCAATTCAACCACCAACAACTACACCTCAAGGTTATCCAATGATGCATCCAGCAAGTGGTTATCCACCAGTTCCTGGTTATGTTCATTCTCAACAGTCTCAATATCGACCAGCAATGACTCAACGATCAGCACAATATCCATCTAATGTTCAATGGCAACAACAACAACAATGGCAAACAAATGCATACGGTAATAATTAAACTAAATTTTTTATTTCCCAGGATAAAACATACAAAGTTTATATACGATGCTATGTAAATCATCGTATCTTTGCATTTACAAGCTTGATTCTCTTGACTCATGTTGTGTATTTCAGTCAACTATTATTTTATTTTAAATAGATTCTCGTTATTACAATCCATATCCACCTAATGTTCAATGGCAACAACAACAACAACAACAACAACAACAATGGCCACCTCAACAACAGCCATCACAAATGCGTATTCCTCCTCATCAACAACAACAACCCCCAATGTATGCTAATGGTGTTCATTATGGATATGGTAGTACAAATGCCGCATGGAATCCTAATACACATCCACCACAACAATATGGTTATTCACAAAATCCATCTTATGATCCTACACTTGTATCAGTATCACAACAGCAACAATATTATCCACCACCACCACAGATGCATAATCCTCCACAAGGTTATGATTATGGTCCACCACCTCCTCAATAATTATCAGAAATAAACTGAGAATAATTTTGTTTTATTCGTTTTTTTTAATATATATGTACAACTTTTTTTGTTTGTATATGTGTCCAAAATAATAAAAGAAAAAACAATCTTTTTAGATATAATTTAATATTGATTACATACATACACATGGCGTCAATTCGACCTGGTCTTGCTTTAGTACCAAAAGTAATTGGTCGCCGACAATTTAGTTTAAGTCAACGTATGCGTTTACAAGATAATTTTGATACAGAATGTGTACCTGGTTCAAGTGTTCCATTTAATAGTAAAAGATTTCTTTTTTTTTTAATTAGAAGAAAACAAATTTTTCCTTTTTGTTTTCTAGCAAATACCAAATGGGGTTTAGCTATAACAATGGTTCTCTATCTATCATCGGCTGTTGCTGTTCCATTCTTTGGTATGCGTTGGCAATTACTTAAAAAACGTGCTGGTTAAACAAAAAGACATTTCAATCATCCTACCTCTTTTCCTGTAGACAAAAACTACAACATAACCCAAACATTCTTCCTAGTTAGAATAATAAAAGATATTCTTTGCATATCCTTTCCATAAATAGAAATGTGTTTGTTTGTTTGGTTTTTTCATTTGATTATATTTCAGATGTCATCATCAGGTTATTATTTTGTTATTGTTGGTCATGCTGATCAAGTTGTCTATGAAATTGAATTAGGTGGATCTAATGGACAAACAACAGATAATCGTCATTTAAATCAATTTATAGCACATGCTGCACTTGATCTTGTTGATGAAGCTATGTGGCGTAATACAACAACATATTTAAAACAAGTTGATAAATTTAATGAATGGAATGTTTCAGCATATGTTACAGCTGGTGGTCTTCGTTTTCTTTTTTTATATGAACATTTACCACGTTCGGGTGAAGATGGTTTAAAAAATTTTCTTACTGAAGTTTATGAAACATATGTAAAACTATTACTTAATCCATTTTATGTACCAGATAAACCAATACGATCAGCTGCATTTGATAAAAAAATTCAAACTATAGCTCGAAAATGGAATTTATAATAAGAAAATACCAAACTATTTATATATAATATGTGATTTTTTGCAATATAATTATTATTATTATTTTTTTGTTTTGTTTTTTTTCTTATGTAATGATTCTGTTTTTTTGTAGATTGTTAATAAAAACTTAATGAGCTATGCCAAAGCCATATTTCCTTATCATACAGGTGTTATTGGTGATCTTGATTTACAAGTAGATGATGTTATTGAGGTAAATCGAAATATAAAAACAATTCATATATTGACTATACTATATGACATGTTTTTTTTTATTATTCGATAAAACATCTGATGAGAAATTAGAATCAATGAAAAATTTTCTTGCAAATTTTTTTTAATTTTCTTTTAAGTTTCCTCAAGAAAAATCATCATTGAGATAAATGCATAGTCGAGGTCTGATCTTTCATACACGAAATGATTTTTTTATTAGGCACTTTCTTCTAAATGATTTGCGTTTTTTCTCTATTTATGCTTTGTTGATCATACATCTCATAATTTTCGAAGAAGCTGTACTTTTTATTTGAAAGAACATATGAAACTGTAGTATTCATTTTTGGCATTAGACTATATTATTATTATATATGAACGCACTTCTATAAATAGATAACTATTATTTCGAACTATTGAATTTGCTATCGTTTTTCTGTGCATAAAAGGTAAGAATTTAAACAAAAGAAGACACTGCAATATGACGTGTTCTTTCAAATAGAGAGAAAAAAGAATTAAATCTATAGAATGAAAGTTCATAGTAGAAATCGTCGGATCCGAGTCCGAAAATCTTGGACCTGATAGACTCTAACCCTCAGAGAATTTAAGATTACTAAGTAAGTTATTTTTTTACTTTTATGTGTTGAAGATCTTCTGAAAATTTTAGTATAGTCTCTTGACTACAACTCCAACATATCCTGAAAATACCTGACCCAAAATCGATTTTTGTGGATGCGTGGGAAAGTTAAAAATAATTGGTCAATAGTATTTTATAATTACCTTGTTTGTTTAGTATACAATAGCAAATAGAAACTGACTATGAAAGATATAGAAAATGAATCAATTATAATATATCAACAGAAGAGAAAGAAACAGTCAAGTTCATCAAACTGATTTTATTTTATCACATAAAAATACAACTTAGTATTATCTCATATCCATACAAATAGATTTTATGACAAAATTAATGGTACTTTTCAAATTTCTCGGTAAATTTGTACAAAACAATTTCAAATTATTGCATTAAGTCTTATAATCATAAATTAATAGGATTCTTTCTAACAAGGGAAGTTCACCAACTGTCCAATCACTTTTGAATCGAAATCATGTGCATTATGTAAATCTAAATGAACTATGAATACCCTGAACTCAGTGCATGCTCTTAACTTATTGCTACAGAAATACTTCACTTTTACGATATTTTTTTAATAAAACATCAAAACTACTATTTTGTATGAGTGATATAAAAAACACACTATTACCATAGTTGTATCTTAAGATACGAACAGTGACAAAATCTGAAACTTTTACAATAATAAAGGGGATCACAGCATTCATTGAAAAAAAAACACCATAAAAGTGCAGCAGCTCCATAGCAATAGGCTAAGGACACAAATTCTTTTCAAGGTATTCATAATTCATTTAGGTCCACATAATACACATGGTTTCGATTTATAAGCGATTGGATAGTTAGTGGACTTCTCTTGTAATTTCAATTTTCTGTTCAATGAATGTTTATATAAAAAACATTCTCTCGATATGCTTTGCAATTTTGTCACATGTATAAACATACTTTTTTTTTCAAAGCTACTTAGTAATTAAGATTACAAGCTTCTATATTTGCTAAACCTAAATGCTTATTAATTTCATAATTATAGACAAGATTTTCTTTACATGAAATTTATTCTTTTAGGTTTTAGAACAAGTTGATAAAAATTGGCTTCGTGGTAAAATCAATGATAGTATTGGTCTTGTACCATGTGAATTTGTTGAACGCCTTCCTATAAAACCTATTGATCATAATCAATCATCATGCATTGCACATACAGATTATCGTTCATCTCATGAAGGAGATTTACAATTTCATCGAGGTCAATTAAAAAAAAAATATCAAAAACGAAGTTTCGATATAGTTTATAATATGATTTTATTTTAGGTGATCGTATAATTGTTCATGAACATTTACCTAATGGATGGTTTCGTGGATCACTTCATTTTGATTTACCTGGTACAAGTTATAGACCAACTGGTATTTTTCCAAGTACATTTGTTACATTAGTCAAATCAAATACAAACAGTATCAATCAGAATGGTATAGTCTATTGAGAAAACAAAAAAAAAAACAAGTTAATATGCAAATTTTTTTTTTTGTTTATTTGTATTGTATAGAAACTCAAGTACCGTCTAGTCAAAATAACCTTTTATTATTTGATGAAAGTCCAATAAAATTTGTTCGAGTCATTTGTGATATAAAACCGAGTGGATCAAATGAATTGGGTTGTTTTGAAGATGAAATTCTCGCTGTTATTGAAGGTGATATTAATCAAAGTGAATGGTTAGTTGTTAAAAATGCATTTAATTCAATTGGACGTATAAAACGTATCTTTGTTGAACCAATTGATGATCAACAGAGTGATAATGAACAAAATAATCTTTTATTTGTGCCTAATATCAAAACAAATCAATATCAAAAATCAAATAGTAATAGTCTAGACACAATACAAGAACTTGTCGAAAAAGAATTTGATAAATTAATGAAAAAAGATGTTAAAACAGAACAAGGTGAGAGAGAGAGATTCTATTTATTTTTCAATAAGAATAATATAGATCTAAACTGAAATGAATAACTTTCATTTATCTGATGATGTTTTTTTTAAAGTTACTTAATGCTAATAATTCGCTTTTATTTTCATATTAAATGATTCCCTAAAGCTATTATTATTTCTTTTAAGAATATTGTTCGTATAATTTTATTTTAACTGTAGACATTCTTCTCTCTGTTATCGATTATTCGATTACCGTAAGCTGTAACATTTTTTTTTTATTATACAACAAATATGTTGTATATTTACCGTTCGCCCTCACAATGTATATGTATTTATACTAATCTAATATAACAATGATAATTATTCTTCTTTAAAACAATTTCATCGTTTTGTTTTACATACAATATAATACATAAGACGTGTAATCTAGATCGGACGTGCCATTCGCCTCATTGTGTCCAGTTTGACCTTCAAAATAGTGCAAACAAAAACAGATCAAACTATCACATATTATTAATCAGTTCGTCTCAATTTTTCATCTTCTTTTCGTTTCTAACATCGGTCACCCACTTCAATGTATGTGAGAATATGTGGTGATGGTTGGATGAGCTACTAGCTTAGTAGAATTGAACACATTGTCTTTTGCTTTAGTTTCTTTTTTCTTTTTTTTCTTTCTGTCTTATTCATTCGTTCACCTTTCGCCTTCTGACAACGACCGCATCACTTTATATGAACAATAAGAGACAGGACACAGCTTGTAATTAATGTTTTATTACAATAGGAATATATATGTATAAAAAAAAAAAAATTTGTCATTTTTGACAAACATTGATATATCGAAATAAAATATAGATTTAATAATGAATTTGGACATCCGTTCTTCTCAACTAAGTCTTCATTCATTATCTTATTATCCAACAATAATAAATACAACAACATCAACAAATAATAATTTTAATCAACATTCTTTATCATCATATTTTCGTCGAATAAAAAAAAATTCTAGAAAAAATTTTTGTTGCCATGGAACAAGATTATCATTATCTTGTTTTAAATGTTTTCGATATTGTATTCCAACAAAATATAAATGTGAGTTTTAAATCTGTTATTTTTTTTTTCTTGTTCTCTTTCTTATACGTAACGGAAGTCTTTAGC
>CAJNOL010000764.1:0-105163 GCA_905250125.1 Rotaria sordida
ATCCCTTGATCTAACCCCTTAACCTAACCCCTTATCTAACTCCTTATTCTAAACCCTAATCCAACTTCTTAATATATATCTATCCTCTCATTCTATACTCTAAAAAGAATCGGTTTTTTACCGAACCCTTCAGAAAGGTTTCGGAGATGTCCAAAGGTATCCAAAGATGTATAAAGGCTTAAAAAACGATTCTTTAGGTGTACGAAATGTTTAAAGGTTCTTCCCGTGTATCCGCGGGAAGAACCATCTCTTGCGAAACCTTTTTTTTGAGTTCCGTACGGCTGAAAAAGGTTTCGTATGTCCCTAAGAAACCTTTTTAGCTGTACAGAACTCAAAAAAAGGTTTTGCAAGACAAGGTTCTTCCTGCAGATACACGGGAAGAACCTATAAACGTTTCGTACACCTAAAAAATCGTTTTTTTAAGCCTTTGGACATCTTTGGATACCTTTGGACATCTCCGAAACCTTTTTGAAGGGTTCGGTAAAAAACCGATTTTTTTCTAGTGTAATCCCTTGATCTAACCTTTTATTCTAACACCTTATCTAACTCCTTATTCTAACTTCTTAATCTATGTCTATCCTCTCATTCTAATCCCTGGATCTATCCCCTTCTTCTAACTCCCAATCTAACTTCTTAATCTATATTTATTCTCTCACTCTATCCCCTTAATCTAACTGCTTAATATTGATTTGAGTTTCATATTGGTGAATATGTGTCCGTTGTATATAACGAGGGAAGAAAAAACTAAGTTCAGCACGAGACCTCTTAGCTACGATACCGTTAGAAGGTATATAGCGACCAGCCAATTTAGCGCAGCTCTGCGATTTTCACACTGAAATTTGTTATTAGGCATCCAAATTTCGGGCAAGTTTAAATATAAAAGCAGATCAGAATTCTCTCGGGAACAAGGCCTTCTTTTACACTTCTCAGATCTCTTATGTTTTTACAAAGTAATTTCACACAAATTAAGTAAAGTTTATGTCATGCATATCGAACAGCTCGAAACCTGAAAACCTCACGATGGAACGTGAGAATGAAAAAGTTCATATGATGATATTCGAATGCTAATTGGACTTGACATAATACTTAATGGGTTTCGAAGATTTTTTCCAGAAACTCAAGGGTTTTCGAAACATTCGGAAACCCTAAAGGATTCAGAGTTATGTTCAGAAACCTTGCTGAATTTCTAGGGAACGCTTCTAACGTTTACGATGCTCGAAAACCCAAGAAGGTTTTCGTTAAAAAATATCGAAAATCCAAAGGTATGCGAGGAAACAGTGGATTTGCGAAAAGGTTTTCAAAACAAATGCGGTTTGAGAGGAAACCTTTCCGATGAGGGAAATACCCAAAGGTTTCAGAGAGTACAATTGAGGGTTTTTGAATCCAAAATCTAGAGAACCTCTTGGTTTCCGGATGCTTGGAAACCCAAAAAGTGTTTTCAGATACTCGACATAAGTCCGGAAACCCTTCCAGAAACATTCATGGGTTTCTGAAAGGGTTTTCGAAGGAGTGTTGGTTTTTGGGTAAACATTTTTTTTAGAGTGTAACTATCCCTTGCCCCTATATCTAACCCCTAATCTTATAACTGACACTTAACCCCATATCTATCCCCTACCTCTATAACTATTCCTTGATCCTATATCTAACGCTTAACTCTAGAACTAACTTTTAATCTTATATCTATCCCTATATCTATGCCATATCCCTATAACTATCCCCTGTCCCTATATCTAACCCTAATCCTGTACCTATGCATTATCCCTATAACTATATCTCACTCCTATATCTATCCTTTATCTCTATAACTAACCCCGAGTCTTATATCTATCCCTTGACCCTTTTAGTATCCCTTATCCCTATAGCTAAATTCCTATTTGTATTAATGTCTATCGGACTATGTTTATGTCTATCACTCATAGCTACTTTTATACTTCTATGTCTATACGCATGCTTGTATGTCGATCTTGTCTGTCTATATTAAATCGCAAATGAACAAATAAACAAATGTCGTACTAGCCTAAACTAGAACTAGTAGTAGAAAGGTGAGGTGACACGAAAATAAAGATATCAGAAATATAATTCTATTTATGTGGCATTCATTATGTGTGACGAGCAAAAGTCAGAAATTTGCATGTCAATGAGTAGAAACAATAGACATCCGACCAGCTATAATTCAACCCATAACTACATTGATTCATCAAAGATCAACATAGAAAGCTGCTGAGCTGCAGGCACTATGTTTCTGTAGGCAAAATCTTTGAGATGTCAACGATTCAGTAGCGAAACTTTGACTGTGGCACAAGTGAAGTGTTTTCTATTGCTCGCAGAACAGTCTGTCTATAAAAAAAATACGATGTCTGAAAACAGTAATGAGATAACAAAACTCGATTTGAAAGTAAATGGTAGATAGGGAAACGGAAAAACGAGTTCACATCGATCGAATTCTTGGTTAGTGGGCATCTGTTTATATTATAAATGAGGCACGAAAAGAGAATGTTCCAATAGTATACCACTCCAAGGTATACTAGGAAGATTTTTCGGCTGCAAAAATCTGGAAGAGTTTTTGTACTAAACCTATCAGATTACGAAATTTTAGTGAGAGTTTGTATATTCGCATGATACTCAAAAAGTATAGTGAAAGTCCACGAATCCTTAGAAGTTTTGTTCGACATGTCCCGTTCAGTGTATTCTACGTAAATGAAAACAATCTCGATGGTCGACAAAAGATCTTCCAATTAGAGTATAATAACATATCGCAAAGTGAAAGAAAGAGAAAACATATGATGAAACAGTTGTGTCGAATATCCTAAAGTATATTAAAAAAACGCGTTTGGTACAGTCTTCTCAGAAAAAGTTTTCCCAATAAGTACCATGCCGAACCATTTATTTTCTACCAAACTCTTTTGTAGTTTCATATTTTGACTAAGAAACCATAAAGAGTTATGCCCAACTGGCAGAAACTTCTATGGTTTGTTATATCTGGTCGGAAAACTTTTTATGGTTCAGCATTATTTGGCAGAACCTTTTATGAGTCAGCATTATTAGACAGAGCCTTACATGGTTCAGCATGATTGAGTAGAGAACCCTTCATGAGTACATCAGCTACCGGGACTTATTTTTTTGGGATTTTTCAATAAGTCCGTAAGCACTTTGAGATAAATCCCATACAGTTCCTCGCCACATACAGAAAGTGGATGAGGGTGTGGGTGTGGGTGTGGGTGTGGGTGTGGATATGAGTGTGGGTGTGAATGTGGGTGTGGGTGCGGGTGTGGGTGTGGATGTAAGTGTGGGTGCGGGTGTGGATGTGAGTGTGGGTACGCGTGTGAGTCTGGGTGTGGATGTGCGGAGGGGAGGGGGGGGGAGGAGGGTGAATGTGGGTATTGATGTGAGTATACTGGGATAGCATCAATATTAATAAATCACAATAAATCCTCAATAAAGAAATAAGTCCACTAGAAAAAATAAATCCCGATAAAATAAGTCCCGGTAGTCCCTCGTTAAACCATAAAATGGTTCTGCATATGCTGCAGAACCACAAAAGGTTCTGCAACACTCCTTTATTTTTTTCAGAGTAATTCACACTTACATCCTCATCTACACCATGAAAATAGTTATTGTATGAACCAGAGATGTGCGGGGCATTGATTTTCCATGCCCCGCGGGGCCCGCCCCGTAAAATTCACAAACCCGTCCCGTCCGAACCCCGTGGATATTCTTTTTGAGAATCCCCGCCCCGCCTGTGCCCCGGCAAATCTATACCCGCTCCGTCCGTACCCCGCACAGACAGCTTCTTGAACCGGTCCGCCCGACCCGTCCCCGTGTAACCCGAAGAAGTTTTTATTTACCAAATACTTTATTTTTAATGATGCATTCCTTTTATGAATAATCATTTTTTACAAAAGCAAAACTCAAGTCTATATGAGATGGTTTTGAATGATTCACTTTGTGATTGTCGGCAAGCACGTATTTTTCTGGTTGTTCTTTTAAAAACATTTTTATATTTGACGAATTACATTTAATATTACTCGATGAGCAATGACTGAAAGATGAAGAAATATTTGTAGATGAACGATCAGTATTCGACGAAGCTGTCCTATCAAGTGATTCATCAGGAGATAAATCATGTAATTCGATGATACTTAGGTCTGACCAAAAGTTCTGGCAACATTATATAAAAATATAAAGATAAGTAGGCATCTTTAATTTTATTTTATCAAATATTGAGGACAATTGCCATGATTATTTATACCAAGTTCGATCCTTTGCAACAATTTGTTAAAAGTTTTTTCGAAAAAATTTTTAGATATCGCATGGGCTTATCATGTTTCATTTATTTAATCAGTTAAACTACATTTAATAGAATTTGTTAGCGAAAAGTTACATAGTATCAGGCCTGGCGAATATGATAGATATGATATCATATTGATGCCTTCTTCTGTCATGCAATTAATAACATTAGATGAGTATGAAGTCAACGATGACCGTCAATCAATTTTGTACATTTTGAACCTGATGTCTCTGTTTGTTTCCATATTTCATTAATAAAATGTTTTGGAGAGTTTTCAGTATAATACTTGTGACTTACAGTCTTGCCTTTATCTACATTCAGGAGTATTTGATTTAAAGAATATACCAAACAAAGCATTTTCTAACATCTTTATTCATGAACAATAGTCTTTGACGATTCATCTTCAATAAGCCAGCCAGCATCGGATAACTTATGACTAACCTATCTAAAATAAATCTATATCTCATCACTAGCAGTACTAGAATGCAACTGATATGATCGAACAAGATTTTGCTAACTTTTCACAATAAATAAAATATGATTAGCTCATGCGGTATCCATGATACCTAAAAATTTTTTCGAAAAAACTTCAAAAAACTTTTAACTAATCGTTGGAAAGGATCAAACTTGGTATAAATAATCATGGCAGCTGTCCTCAAAATTTGATAAAATAAAATTAAAGATACCTCCTTATCTTTATATTTTTATATAATGTTGTCAAAACTTTTGGTCAGACCTAAGTAGTAGTTCACAAAAAATTCAAACGATAATTCTAAATATAAAATAAGTTTTAGTCCAGTTATTCACTTAATATAAATTGATAGTAGAAGTTGCGTATGACAGACGATAAAGAAAGAAACAAACAAATGGTAGACAATCTTGTACATAATAGGATGAAAATAATGATCCAATCAATATGTAATTTGTACTACATACCTATACTAAGGACATCCCGTGATAAGTTTTGACGATCTTTCATCACACCCGAAAAAAAATGTTTACCCGCCCGAACCCGTGTATTTCATACCCGCTCCGCCCGAGACCCGTGTCATTTAAAAAAATTATTCCCCGCCTCGCCCGCCCGTGTGCCGGAAAATACCCGTGCCTCGTTAATCCCGCGTTTAATTAAATTTTTCTTCCCCGCCCGCTCGTCGCCACGTGGGCCCGCGGGGCCCGCGGGGTGAACCCCGTGGACCGCACATCTCTGGTATGAACGTCGATTTTTTTCATAAAAAATTCGAAATTAAATGATATATGATTGTTGTCTATACGTTAATGAGTTAATTTACAATGAATTAACGGTTAACTAAAAACCGTTAACGTTAATATTAACGTTAACTAAAACGTTAACCGTTAATATTAACGAATTAACGTTTTTAGGAAAACCATTAACCGTTAATATTAACGGTTAACTAATACGTTAACGTTAATATTAACGGTTAACTAATACGTTAACGTTAATATTAACGGTTAACGGTTTTAGTTAACGTTAATATTAACGTTAACTAAAACCGTTAACCGTTATATTAACGAATTAACTTTTCTAGGGAAACCGTTAACTGTTAATATTAACGGTTAACGATTTTAGTTAACGTTAATTTTAAATTAACGTAAATGTACCACCCCTAATATATATATATATAGATAAGACTGATCATATCATTTTGAGTATCAATTGTTTATTTATTTTGTTCATCCGTGCTTGATTCCACAATAATTGGAATAGTAAGTATAAGATTTTGTGTTTTACGTACAAATTTAGCAGTTAAACGTTGAATATCAAACACACTATTACAATTTAGTATATTCGGTTTCTTTCGTTTTTTCATGTCAAGTTTAAGACGCGTGTGAATTTTTGAACATTCAACTTGTACTATATCTTCCGAAGGTAACACTGTAACATCACAATCAGCTACACTTTCACATTCTGGTAATGAAACACGAATAATTAAAAAATTATTATTACTAGTAATTTCTTCTGTATACGTTGGAATAGTCCATAATTCTTCAATTAATACTGGTGGTTTTATATTTTTCTTCTTTTGTTGCTGTTGTTTATTAGATGATGACGATGATGATGATTGATTAGTCATAGTGATTGATGAAAGTTGTTTAATTAATGATGGACTAAGATCATTATCAATTAATTCTTCAATATTTTCATCATTATTCTTATTTTTTAATATTGGTTTAACAAAATTTTGTTGAATTTCTTCAATATTACCAATGATTTTTTCATCAAGAATTTTATAATGATTATAATCAACTAATAGATTATGTTGAGACATTATTAAATCAAATATTGATCGAATTAATTGAGTACGTCCAATGATATTCATAACATTTGGATGTACAGCAATATTTACAAGAATACAAGATTCTTTATGATATAAATAACAAAAACAAAAAATAAATTATCAAAATTTTGAATATATCATCGAAAATTTACCATTATTATGAATTATTTCTGTTGGTGGAAGTGAATACATTTTTGTTAATTCATCAGCTTTCATTGGAGTTGGTAAACGAAGCCAAGTAAAAATATTTAAATAAAATACTTTACTATTTGGATTATTCTTAAAAGAAAACAAAAACAATATGTTAAAATTTTATAAGAAATAATAAACTTACATGCAATACAGATCGAATAGCTAAATATGGTGTTGGTGGTGACATCCATTCGTTTCCATCTTTTAGAGTTTTTTCAATAAATTTTCTGTTAGACAAAAAAACAAAAACAAATTCAATACAAAAGAAAAGAAAAAATTCGAGTAAGGGTAAAAAACATCTCCCACTTACCGACAAAACTTACTTGTAAGCTGTTGGATCACTCGATGCTAATTCATCTAGCATATTCCATACACGTTTAGCTTTATCCATCATATTATTTGATGATGAATCAGTTGAAGGTTGAAGACGAAGCATATCCATCTTATATGAATCTGTTGAATAATAAACGAAAAAATACTTTTACATTAAAACAATAACAATCCAAAATAAAATTGTCTAAGAACGAACTGAAAATTTCGAGAATTATTATTCAAAATAGAAGATTAAAAAAAAATGTGAAGTTTTATCGACAAAAGAAATTGTTTTGAAAAGAATATATTTTTTTTAAAAATAAGATAGAAATTAGTTTCCATGGTAACTACAAAAAGAAAATATTTTCAAAGAATATTTCGAAATATATTAAAAATTAAAATAAATTAAAACGTAATATTTTTTCTTTTCATATATTTGTTTAAAACTTCCTAAAGATGTCATTAGTTCTAATCAAATTTCAATTTCATTTTTTCTATTGGTTAATTTCTTCCACAACTCATTACTTACATGATTGATAGTTCGTGCAAGACATGAAGGATAAAGTCTCATGCGCACTTGTCTTGATAGTCTATTTTTTATTTTTTAGATAAAAACATTTTCAATGAGTTCTTCATCAATTGTAACAAGCAATACTAGTTCAAAAGACGAAGACGTTGCTTTTTGGCTTCATAATAAACTTGGTTCACATGTTGATTTATGGTCATCATTTAGTATAAGTTCAACATTAACACAAGAACATTTATTATCAATAAAATCAATTCTATGGAGTTTAGATACACTTGTTAAAGTTAAATTATTACTTTCATTCATTCATATACCTAAACGAAATATAAATGAAGTAAGCAAAAACAAAGATTCTTTCTTTTCATTTTTTTATTCGTGTTATTTCTTTTCTAGTGGGAAAGTTTATTAAAAGATATTATTGAATTAAGTCGAAAAGATAATGTTGGTGATCAATGGGTTGCTGTTATAAGCGAAATTATGAAAACATTTCCAGATAAATCATTATTTAATCTTGATTTAACTGATCAAGAATGTGAAGGATTTACAGATGGAATACAAGAATTACGAAAAACAGGTTTTATTAATTTTTTCTATTAGATTTTATTTAAAAAATATTTATTTTTATTTAGTTAAAAAAAATAATGATACAACACATTTGCCATTAGAATCATGTTATTTAGGAAAAAGTGCATTAAAAATGTTAACAGGTGATATACCAAATCCATCAAAATGTTTTAGTCTTATACGTAAAGCAAAATCTGCAAGAATCAGACAAGAATTATTGGAGAAAAGTTTGAAGAATTTTGTTTTTTTAATTAAAAATAATTCTTTTTTTTTTTCTTCATTCTAAGGTGCTCAAACATCTAAAACAAAGAAAATATCAGATTATGCAACTATACCTGGATCTCGACGATCAGTTGATGAATATTGTAAAGGAAAAAATTTTTAATTTTATTTTATTTGATTAAAATATTTCATGTTTTTTATTTAGCACCAATTTATTCTTTAACAAGTTCAACATCAAAACAATCAAATATTGGTTTTCTTAAATCAAATCCAATAAGTACAACATCTGGAATTATTGGTACAGCACGTTTACATAATCGTCGTGAAGGCAATGTTAAAGTAAAATAATAAAAAAATTATTTTCAAAAAAAAAAGAAACAACTATTTTGATTTTTTTATTGTAGCTTCTTTCATTAGAAGAAGAACAAGCTTTGAATGATAAAAAACGAAAGAAAATTACTTGTAAGTAATTTCTCAATATGAAATACGATATTGAAATCGAAATCAACTATACTTAACAAGTTTAAAAAAAGAAGGTTTTCTCTGGTGAAATACGATCTAAAAGGAGTGTTGAAGTATATGAGAAAAAATTTGAATCCTCCCGTCATACAGATCTTCAGAGATGTTGTTGACATACGATCAACAACGTCTCGTTCTAATAAAAGAACTACTTATTACATTTCTAAAGCATTAAGTAAAACGATGATGAAGAAATATGCGTCAAAATAGATAGAATGAAATAATCTCTATATGATTAGTAATAGCAACTACATCGTGTTTCATATTTTAATTCCGCAAGGATTGCGTTAGTATTGATTTTTTTAAGTTTGATTAATTTAATTTCCCAAAAGGACCAGAGTTGTCGATATCTATTACAGGCAGGAGCGAGCTAAAAATTCAGCACTTTCATCCTCGAAATACTAGAAATGATGTGCGGGAGAAGAGAAGGAAGAATGAAATCTACTATGATTCGATCCTTCCTACAACAGACAACCTACTACCAGGTCATCCCTCACTCAAAGACTGCTCCAATCCTACTCACCTCGCAATAGGGTTGCATCAATCTCAGTTCCAATTCTGGACTTGAAATCGGTCAAGATTAGCATTGATTAGGGGTAGAAAGTCATTATTACACAGGCAACTACTTTACCAGTTACTCGGTTATCGAGTAACGGTGAAATTCTGGATTTGATTCTTTTTTCAAGGGGAAGTTTTGTTTGGATAAATCTCGAATTTTTTATAAACCTTGATCAAAGGTTTTCGGGATCGGAAAATCCAAATCTGTAATCGATTTCTCAAAATACAATGCTTGATTTTTCACTAAAGAAAAGATTTTGAGGAAAAATAACGATTTTTTTTAAATAAAGTTTCATTAGAGGCCTTTGTAGTGCAGTTCACTTGATCAAGGAATAAACTACACAATTTTGAGAAACCGATTACAGATTCAGATTCCTCAGCCTCAAAAACCTGTGGTCAATCCAAATGAAAAATCCTTATTTTCACAAAACGCTTTTCCTTTATGAAAGAATCGAATCCAGAATTTTTCGTTACCTGATTACCACGTAACTGATAAAGTAGCTGTCTGTGTAACAGTAACTTCCTATCTCTTGGCCAATGTCAATTTCGATCGAGTCAAAGCCAATACTAGACTAATTCCAATCAATTCTAAGAATTGAAATTGAGCATCCCTATCTGGCAACAATATTGTCTGCTAATTCTTACTTCACTTTCTATTAGAGAAAGGCAAATAGTGTTTCGAAATTCCATTTCTGTCCAAACATGACTATGAAATTATAAAAATTGACAAAAAAGTATTAAGAACTTGAGCAAAATATTCGAATCGAGAATCCTAAATAGAATACATTACTCAATAATGTGTTACACAAAAAAAAAAAAAACTTTTATTTATTGTAAAGTCATAAAATGAATAAATTATTATTTTCAAATAATATTAAAGATGTGTATTTAATTTTTCTTTTGTATCAAAAACAAACTAACGAAATTATTATTCGATTCATTAATACTTCCTTTTTCTATTTATATGTAATTATTTATTCGTGTTTACTTTATTTACAGTGGATGACGATGATGATGGTAATGAAAAGAAAGCGAATCGTAGTAAGAAACCAATTAAACAACAACAAAATATCAATCAAGCGGATAGTACAATGGATGATTTACTTTCTGTACCATCAACAACAACGACAAATATCGAGACCCATGAATTACCAACTCCCAATAATCTAGATCAAACTGTTACTCTTATTGCGGTATAGATCAAGATTTTTTTTGTTTTTATAATGCAATGATTCTTTTTTTTTAGCAACCAACTTATGCACCACTAAGTCTAAATGAAATGCCAGCTACACCTAATCCTCTAATGAATAGTAAATAGTTCTTTTATTTTTTGAATCAATTTATAATCTTTTCTTTTTTGTAAAAATAGATTCAGCTAATGATTTACTTTATGGACTTCATCAATCTCGTGTAGAAAGAAATTATTCAACAAATTTTAATGATAATAATAATAGATCAACCGAACAAGATAAACTCTTAAATACTTCCACAATACGAAATGATCTTAAATTAACTGTAAATATATTTATTTTTTCAAATAGGAAATTAATTTCATATATATATATATATTTATTGTATAGAATGAACAAATTACATTTGCTCGTGAGCTTTTTCGTACAAGTACTTGTTTAACACGAGCAGATAAAAGTCGAATTTTAGCTTTTATTGCTGGTGTTCGTGGTATGTAAAAAAAAAACTTTTAAATTCATTAAATTTTTTTTTTGAAAAATATAAATTCAATAGATCGCTCATCAGATAATAATAATTCAAATAATCCAATTGTAACAATAAAATTAACTGAAAAAGATGAAATAATACCTGATCCAAATACAGGTCAACCTCAAAAATATTTTGCTGAAACATTTTTTCAAATGAATACATCAACTGGTGAATGGAAACGTATTAAAAAATTACGACCATCAAATCAAATAAATTAAGAACAAATTAGATCGATTCATTTTTTTTTCTTTGTCTCTTTTTTTTGTGCGCTTCATTTTGCACCTTGCGATTTTCTTTCTTTTTTTTTTTTTTTTTGTTTTGTTTATTCCTGTTTCTATGTCTTTTTCTTTTGGTCGTATATACATAAATATGTATGTAAATAATATAGTTAAGAAGAAGAAGAAAAAAAAACAATGTATAAAAAAAAAGAAAAATTTCTTTGTTTGTTTTTTTTCTTCTAGATATAATAAACAATGATAGTGAACAAATGGATATTAACAATTATCATTTAATATTAATCAAGATTTTATGTAAGAAATTCTTTCAATTTATTTTTATGAAAATTTGTTTGAGATAAATGAATGACAAAAAAAAAAAAGAAATAGAAACTAAACGACTAATTAATTGTTTTTCATTGACAATTAATTAAGTTCGTAAGGTGATAAGTATGAATATGAAGAAAAGAAAATGAACATAAAATAGAAGATCAGATATGTATACATGTCTTACGAGAGAATTTTCAGAAAACTAGTGATACCTCAACTAACTTTAAAGGAATACAAAAATGTGAGCACAATCAAAAAATCACTGAAAGTCATTATGTCTTCAATATTATAAGTTAAAATCGATTCATTCGAGAGTATATCCGTGCACCAGGGGAGATATATGACTCTAACAATAAAAAATGGTCTACGTTTTGTTTTGATCTAAAAAGTCCTTTTACACTATTTTCGCCTTGTGGTCAAACTTTTCTAAATACATTTAAGTTTGCCTGCTCAAACATTAACTCACCGTCTATAGTATCTGAAAAATGCTAATAAATACCTATGAAAAGAAGTTGTCATATCATTGTAAACAAAATAACACTCTTTTTTAAATGATTTAAATCTTGTTATTGCTTAACTGTATATAGTAGAAAGAGAGGAAATAATCAAGTACACAAAGGAAGGATATAAGAGAGAAATAACACTCGTCTTAATGCGGAGGAAGTAGTATTAAAGAAACGAAAAGAATTTATCATACTGATACGTTGTCTATTTTTCATCATACTTTTTTAATTAAAGTATTAACGACTAATTACTTTACATATTATCTCTTTTTTTTTTGTTCTGTCAAAATACGAGAGAATATTAGTGTGAAGAATTGATTATTGCATTGAATAAAACATAAAGTACTGAGAAAAAGTTTAACTTGAGAAGCACATAGTTCAAAATTAGATAGTGATTTTAATAGGTAATGAAGTTTTCTATAGAAAGATTTTATAGATGAACTATGATGAAAAGATTTCTAGTTTTCGGATCTTAGAAGATTTTATCGAAGCTATTTTTTAACAATGCCATTTTAAAGAGCACAAAATGAGAGCTTCCCGTATTTTCTACACAATCTTCTCTTAAAAAGTTAAAAATAAAATATATAAAAACTGGACTAAAAAAAAAGCCTTTGTTTTTCAGTTTTCATGATACTTTTAACTTTTTAAGGAAAGATCATGTAGATAATGCAAGAATTTCTCATTTTGTTTCCTTTAAAATGACATTGTTGAAAAATAGCTTAGACAAAATCTTCTAGAACTTGAAAAACTAGAAACTTATTGATCATAGTTCATCTATGAAACCTTGATAAGAAAAACTCCATTGACTATCAAAATCATTATCTGACTCTTAGTTAGGTGTTTAACACAATGGAAAAAAACATCAAAAATACATTGTTATTAAATTTTTTTCCACTGCCTTATATCAACGTTAATTACACTATCTGATTTCTATTATCTTTCGTTACGTACGCTCTACTAGCTTTTTCTGACTAAAGGATATTTATCATTCGGTGAGAAAAATGATAGAATCGAAGTTTTTTTTTTAACATAGGGCTCTTGAGTATAATTCCTACAATCTACAAGAGTTAAACATATAGAAAATTGTAAGTCTGATTAAAAAAAACCTACAAAATAGATTGATTCTATTCTTTGTTAGATAATAAATTTGATTGAGTAATATTTAATTTACATAGAATATGATTGACTAGATGAAATTAGAAGTTCAATATAATTGTTTGATTGTTCGTTCAATGTCAAAGATATTGAAATGAAATTGAAAACAAAACAAATATTTCAAGTGAATCAAACATAAACAAAAAAAAAAGGGTACTTATATAATCTCCTGAGGTATTGTCATATGAATAATCGTTTTTACTTTTATGTCCGAGAATGAATATGTATAATGCTCGTTGAACATTTCAAAAAAAAAAAAAAAAAACTCAACATTTCTTTTTTCTTAATGATAAATCAAATTATAATATTTAAATAATCTTGATATAGGTAATACTAATTGATAAAATTAAACCAATCTTTTATATATTAATATAACGTACTTTTTCTTTTTCTTCTCTATATGCGAAATAAGTATATCATATATACATATATATATCTGTAGATATTTTTTATTATCGAAAATAAACCTTATATTCAAGTATAAGTAATCAAAGAAGACCTTTGTCAACAATCGATTAATCACAATATATATTCCATCTAGTGATATTTTAACATCATCGATCTTAAGAATAAAAATTACGTTACTTAATCAATTTTCATCATTATCTAGTTTATCTTTAGATCGATCATGAAAAAAAAAAAAGAATCAGGGTCCATGTCTTTTAAGTATCGCGTCATGATAATATTCCTTTAAAAAAAAAAGTTTAATGATGTAACTATTAAACGTAAAATAAAAAAGAAAAAAAAGAAATATTGGTTGTATAATCAACATTATTCGATACTGAGGACATGACATCGCAGAGAGAGAGAGAGAGAAAGTGCGAAGAAAAAAAAAAAAAAAGAAAAACCTTGATTTTACACTGTTTGTAGAATATCAGTTGGTACACACATAGTGCAATATACGTCATCAGTTATATACCAAATGTCGTATCTAGATATGTACTAATGCTTCGTTTGCCTATGTCAATCATATTTAGATGTTGATATTCATTTATCAAGAACGAAAAAAGAAAAAAAAAGACGACTTATTTTAATTAACTCAGAATCAAAAGTTTTATCTTTGTTCCGATTGATTTCAAATGCAAATTCAAAAACGACAAAATTTACTCCCAATGATCGAACTCAATTTTAGACATATATATATCGTATATATTTAATTTTTTTCTTTTGTTCAATGATGATGATGATCGATAGACGACGGTAGGAAAGATTATAGACGACAGACTATTATTGTACAAAGGCAATTATACTCGATTGATAGAGTGTCATTTAGACACGAACACTGTTGGACATCGTCTACTGCTTTTTTTATGTTTATAATGATCTAATAGATCAAATTTAAGTTTTTTCTTTGTTCGATTTAGATGAAAATTTGTCTCTTTCTTCTTGTTGATGCAATATATTATTTATATGTAGAAATATAAGATGTCAACACTATGTAGTTCTATATTCAACATAATGACATCATTCAGCACGTTGTTCATTAACATCTATCGTTGCACCAAGCAAAAAGTCAGAAATTGATATTGTTCTTTACCTCTTTCTTACCACCCTAGTCTAATAATCAGCAGACAATAATATCTTTCTCGCCTCTTTACTCTTGTTGGTAGAGAGAGAGAGGGAGAGAGAGAGAGAGAGAGAAAAAAAGCAAGTTCTTCGATGCTTAACATATCGTGCGTATATGTGGAGGAGGTGGTGAGATGAAAGATGTTCGTAGAATCGCAGTATGAAGAAAGATAAGCTTTTCTTTCTCTTCTCCCTCCACGCTCATTGGCAAATATGTACAAAACGTCGACATTTTCTTTTCTCCTTTTGGGTTCCATTGTTCTGTGGAGTGTTATATATGTATATATATATATATATATATTCATAAATATACAGCAAAAATTCTTCTATATGCTTCCGTTGCATAATTTTCTCGTATTTTTTTTGTCCGACAAGAACGAAGAACAAGAAGAAGAAAAAAAGGAAGAAGAAAAAGCAGAAGTAGCAACGATACCTTCTGGTTTTTCTCTTTTAGCTTGTTGTTATACCGATCATCTCTTTCTGATCATCGAGATAGGCTGTTTACGCGCGCTTATAAGAACATTTTTTTTCTTCCCCTCGTTGATATATATTTTTGTTGACGTCTATTTTTATGCATATAGCAGCAAAAAAAAAAACTCTCCGTCGAGTACCATAAAATATATTCTTCTTACTATGAATATTTTTTTTTTCGAATGGATAAGTTTATACTTTCGATATTTTATACTTAACCTTTTCATCATAGAATTAAAGTTTTTAGAATATAATAAAACAAAATCGATATGTATTCTTTTTGGTTTTGTTTTTTATAGATAATGTAGTTAAAGTAATTTAAAAGAATCTCAATTTTTGAAATGAATTTATTTAAATATCCAACATAATGTCGACGTCATCATTAGCTTCATCAACAACAAATACGTATAATGAAACTAGTGGATTAAGTGGTAATTCATCAACATTACAATGTCGTATACAATATCTTGATGATACGGATCCATTTTCAAGTGTAAATTTACCTGAACCAGCTCGACCACCATCATTTACATTTCTTACATCAACTGTTTTAAGTAATCAATTATGTAGTGTACATAAAGTTCTTAATGCTCCACATAAAGTAAATTTAATTGATTAAAATAGAAACAAAACAAAAACAAAACTATATAATTTATAGATTGCTGATTGTACACTTCAATTATGTCGACAAGATGGAAGTCGATCTGAACTTGGGCCTTATCTTGATCTTGATCAAACACTCGATGAACAACGAGAAGAAATTGATGCTTTTACAGAAGGGTATGTCATGTATTGTTTACATTTAACCACATGGGTTCATTATATGTTACTCTGTCTGTATTATTATTATTATTATTTATTAGAGATTAATAATAATAAATATTCTTGAGTTTTTTTTATCTAACTGTGTTAACTATTGTATTGTATATCTTTTTTTTTTTTAAACTTTTTAAGACGTAAATGGTCAATAGTTCTTCGTACTCAATTAAGTGTACGAGTTCATGCTTGTATAGGTAAACAAAGAACTGAATATATATTTTTTTTAATATTGAATTTAATAAAATATTTTATTTATAGATAAATTATTAAATTCAGATGGACGTGAATTACGACGATCACTTTTTTCACTTAAACAAATTTTTCAAGTAAAACTAAAAAAAATTTTGTTTTTCAAAAAAATTATAAATTTCTTTTTTTGTTTTCAAGGATGATAAAGATCTTGTACATGAATTTGTTAATAATCAAGGTTTACAATGTTTAGTTAAAATAGGTGGTGCAGCTGATCAAAATTATCAAAATTATATTTTACGAGGTACACAAATTTCTTTTCAAATATAAATCTTAAATATTTTTCTTTTTTTTATTTCATAGCACTTGGTCAATTAATGCTTTATGTTGATGGAATGAATGCTGTTATGAATCAAAATGAAGTTGTTCAATGGCTTTATTCATTAGTTGAATCAAGTGTAAGAACGGGTTTTGTTTTTCTCACTATAATTTGTTTAATTTATTTTTTTTTTTTGGTTATATTTAGTTTCGACTTGTTGTTAAAACAAGTTTAAAACTTTTAATTGTATTTGCTGAATATACAGAAACAAATGCTTTATTAATTTTATCAGCTGTAACTAAAGTTGATCGAGCAACTAAACGTTTATTATGGTCAAATGCAATGAAAATTTTAAATGAAATGGATAATTCAGCATCTGAAGTTGTTTTATTAATAATTACATTATTTAATACAGTTTTAGCTGCTATACCTGATCAAGATACATTTTATGATATGACAGATGCATTAGAAAAACAAGGAATGCAAAGATGTACACAATTTTTTCTTAATAGAAAACCACCAGAACCAGATCTTGTTGAACAATTTAATATTTATGATGTAAGTTAGAATACAAAATTAATTCAATAATATTATAATTTTTAGTATTAGAATAAAGAGCAAAATTCGAGGTATCTTCACTATATATTTGTATTGTTATCGGAGTATAAAAAAAAAATTCTTTGTATAAGCTGCTTATTGTGTAATCATAAAATGTTCATATTAAAAGAAAACAAAAAAATTTATATGCTTGATTTTTAACTTCAATAATATTAAATAATTAATTGTATTTTCAAATTGATTGTTTTGTTTTTTTATTTAGACTATTCTTCGACATGAAGATGGTGAAGATGATTCAACAATTGCTCAATCACTAAGGTATGTATATTGCATAAATAATTATTTATTCAGCATGCCAGAGCTTTTGGCAGATATTGAGAATTTAAAAAACAATTTCGGGAAAATAACTTTTCTTAAACTGTAAAACTTAAAAATTAGATCTCCATCATTATCAAATATTTTTGAAAATGTTCTTTCGAGGTAAAATTTTCAAAGTTCTTTTCCCTACACAATATAGAAGTAGCTTCACCTCGAGTGTTCTTTTTTTGTGTTTTCTTTTTCAATCCAGCATGTTTCATTATCTTACATACACAAAAAAAAAAAGAAATCACCCTCCCATGCTTATCGCTTTAAATAGGCGTGTACCACGTACAAAATCAGTATTTGATCGAACATCATCACGTCGTTATTCATCTGTGGATTTTGAATCAAATGGTTTTTATGATAATCAACAAGAACGTATGATAACTGATAATACAAATAATGGAAATATTCGTCAAAAAAATTTACATTTAATCGATTCAATATTGCGACAAAATGATGATACGATTATTTCATTGAATGGACATGATGATTTAACCGTATCATTTGATGGTGACGACGATAGTGATGAGTATGCTTGCTTTATATTTTACAAACGCTATATCATTTTTCTCCTTGTACATGATTTCACTTTTTTCTTTTTCTTTTTTTGTTTTGCTTGGATGCTTCTTTTTTTTTGTGATCATGAAAATTTTTATAAATAATATCTTAGACGAAAAACACGAATTAAAAGTTCTACAAGTGATCGACATAGTATGCGACGATGTTCATCCAGTTCAATTTTAACTCCTCAAAAAAAAGAACAAGAAGTACAAGACAAACAAATGTATTAATTTTTCTTTTCTTTTATTTATCTTAAAATAAAATATAATTTTTATTTAGACAAAAAGTACCACCACCAGATGGTAGTGCTATACGTCGAATGCAAAATCGATGGGAAGTAGAAACTCAACAACGTGAAGCTGCAGCTGCCAAAGCTCAAGTACCTAAAGCAACATCAACTGCACGAACTCGTGATCGTTGGACAACTCCCGGTGAAACGCAAACACCATCTGTTGATGCCAATCGATCAAATCAACAACAACAACAACAACAACAACGTATATAAAACAATTCTTTATTAGAATATTTTAATTAATTATTTATATAATGTATATTTAGCATTAAAATCACCTCCAGCTGTGGATGCTTTTCCTGTTCCGTCCAGTCGTTTTACACGTCCATCAGTTACTCTTGATGCTATTTCACCTCCTCCAACAAGTCCTCGTGCACCTGATACAAAAGTATTTTCACGACCACCACTCGCTCATCAAAAAAGTATAACTAGTGGTAGTGCAATTGAAGCAATAACACGTCAAATGAGTTTGACATCAGCAGGTGGAAATGATGCAACAACAGTAAATGGTCAACCAACTATTCTTGTTAAAGATGCAAAAGTAACACCATCAACAGAACTTGTTGGTGCTGTAACACGAGCAAAAGATAGTAAATATTAAATATTCTATAAAAATTTAAAAAAGAAAATTTCAATATTATCTTTTATAGGTTTACAACAAGCAACAAAACCACCACCACTTATACTACCTGGTATTGGTTTATCTGGTCAATTACCTGATGCATTATTATCAAAACCTCGATCGGATAATGATCTTCAATGGGAATCTATTGTTGAAAAAATACTTTCACGTAAATTACTTGTACAAGATCTTGATTTTGAAGAATTGGATGAACGAGATGATATAAATATGTTTATGCTTGGAGGTGGTCGACCAGGATTTCCTCCACTACCACCACCAATGATGAATGGTGTTGGACCACCTCCACCACCGCCAATGATGCCTGGCGGTCCACCACCACCACCTCCTCCTCCTCCCCCCATGGGTGGTATGCCACCGCCACCACCTCCACCACCTCCAATGGGTGGTGCACCACCTCCACCTCCATTCTTACCGAGAGGTATGGGACCTCCACCACCACCACCTATGGCTATGAGCAATGGTGGTTTAAATAATGCACCACGACCACCAACAAAATCACAAACAATTAATAAATCTGTCAAAACTGTACGTTTACATTGGCGTGAAGCAGCTCCAAATATGATGCCTGGTGTAACAGGAACTGATGGTTCTCTATGGCAATCATTAGATAAAGTCACATTAGATACTGATAAATTAGCTCAACTCTTCGAATTAAAGCAAAGTGATGTTAAAATCAAGGTAATAATCATCATTTTTCTAGAAAATCAATTATATTTTTGAAATTATTGAAATGAATATATTTTACTTAATAATAATTTTAATGAATATCTTTCATTTCATATTAATATATATATTTCTTTCTTTTCTTTCTTATCTATCTTTCATATAGGAAACTGTAAGTATAATATACATGTGTGTTTGTGTTAATCAATAATTTTAATACTTTCATTAAATATTTCTTGATTTCTATCTTATTAAATTAATATTTTTCGAAATGTTTAATCATTTTCGAAAATATCCATATCTATATTTATGATATAATCAAAATAAAAAAACCTATTCTTTGAGATATTCGTTTGTCTTTCTTCATGTATGTGTGTATATTTGACTAACAATTAGGGTTTTAATTTTCACATATTAAAATTTATTATAATTATAAATATGTTGTACTTTCTATGTGAGTGTACTTTTTGTATATATTTGCTTCTTATGTTTTTTTTCTTCGGGCAACTATTTTAGCAATTTACTATATATATATATATATAGAAATAAGAATATATGTTTGTTCTTTTTTTAAAATATAGAAAAGTGGTGATGTTAAAAAAGAAATTACTGTACTCGATACAAAACGTTCAAATGCAATTAATATTGGTTTAACTGTTTTACCAACAGCACGAACAATTAAAGCAGCTATTTTAAAAATGGATAGTAGTGTTATTAATAAAGAAGGCATTGAGGTAAATTTGATTTATTTATTAGAAGAAAAAAAGAATACTAAGAAATCAACAAGATTTTTGAAGTATTTTGATAATTGATTATATATATATATATATATTCTCATTAAAAACCAATTATTCAAATTGATTCAAATTCATTTTAATAGTTGAATTTGTAGGTTTCAATTGTCGATGATTAACATAAAAGATTATATTCTTCTTCAATAGCAACACATTTCTTACAGTTTTCTGTTTTTTTTCTATTGATAATATTTGTCTAATTTAAGAAGAAAATATATTCATATGTAATCTTTATTACAACTTAATACATTGTTTATAGGTAGATTCCTATGAGGAAAGAATTGATTTAGAGAAATGCAGAATAGTAGGATATGAGTATTTTTCTAGATAATAATTCGTTCTACAATCTTGTGAAAACTTTGAGTGATATTTGATTACAATAACTTTATACTTTTTAGAAATTATTAACTATGCTTCCAACTGAAGAAGAAAAAAATCGTATAATAGAAGCTCAAATGGCAAATACAGATATTCCATTAGGAAATGCTGAACAATTTTTATTAACACTTGCATCTGTTGTTGAACTTGAAGCACGTCTTAAATTATGGTTATTTAAACTTGATTTTGATAATATTGAATTGGTTCGTTAAGAACACAAAAAAACAAAAAATATTAATTAAATAACTTTAAAAAATTTTTATTCTTTAGGAAATTGCTGAACCATTAATGGATTTAATAAAAGGAATGAAAAATTTAAAAGAGAATATTACATTTCGACGTATACTTGAAATTCTTCTTGCTGTTGGAAATTATCTTAATGGAGTTGAAGTAAATTCTTTTTTGTTTCGTTTTTTTTATTTCTTCTTTGTTTTTTTCCTCCAATTAAAGTCAATGGGTTTTCAACTTGATTATCTTTCGAAAGTTCCTGAAGTTAAAGATACAATACAAAAACATTCATTACTTTTTCATGTGTGCAATATTGTTGTTGAAAAATATCCTGATACAAGTGATCTTTATTCAGAAATTGGTCAAATAACACGATGTTCAAAAGTATAGAAATTATAATTTTTTTTTTTATAATACGAACAAAAAAAAACAAATATTGATTTTTTTTCTTTTATTCTTAGGTTGATTTTGATGAACTTGAAATAAAATTAACTAAACTTGAAAGTGATTGTCGAGCTTCATTTGATCATTTACGAGCAATTAGTAAACATGAAACACCACAAGTTAAAACAAAGTATGTATTTATATTAAATTTTATTCTTAAACTATCATAGTCGATTGATAAAAGTTTTTTTTAAAAAAAAAAAAAAAAAAAAACAAACAAACTGAATAGTGAGGAAAAACCATTTTCAGAATTGATCTTAAAATTCATGGTAAAATCTATTATGGCACGTATGTATATTTTTGGATTTACTTGCTTTTTCTTCTCTTTCTCTCTACATACACAATGAAACACTTAAAAAGGATCAAACTTTGCTTCACAATAAATATCTCGCTTATTCTCTTAATGTCTAATTCTGTTTTGATATTTCTTTTTTTTTTGTTTATTAAATTTTGAATTTTGCTTTTTTTTTTTATCGTTTAGATTGGCGGAATTTTTAAGTGATTGTGCTGAACGTATTTGTTTATTAAAACTTATTCATCGTCGTGTAATAAATCGTTTTCAAAAATTTCTTATTTGGCTTGGCTATCCTCCTAGTTTGATAAAAGAAACAAAAATAACAGGATTTTGTAAAATACTTAGTGAATTTGCACTTGAATATCGTACAACACGTGATCGTATAACAACACAAAAACAAAAGAAACAAAATCGAGGTGAAAGAAATCGAACACGAGGAAAATTAATAACTGAAGTTAGTTTAATTTGTTTGTTTTTTTTTACTAGGATTTATTTTGTCATAAAAATGTTTTTTTTTTTTTGTTATTTCTCTTCTATTTCATTAGATTATTCCAGAAAAAAGTAATTTACTTAAACATGCTTTACCAAATGATTCTCGAACAGATGATGAAGCTGAATTTATTTATCAACGAACTAATGAAAAATTAAATACATCAAAAAATCAAACAAACAATGATTTATCTCGTAAGACAGTTACTGATTTAAAACAACAACCAAAATCACAAACAACACAATCGAATGTATCAAGTGGTTTAGCAGCTGCTGTAAATGCATCAAAACAAGAAACAATGATGCCTGGTCATAGATTAAGAGAAAAAGCTACTGGTATGTTAGGAAAATCATTTTTGTTTTTTTTTGTAATCGTCATACAAAACAATTTTATTATGAATTATATTTTATTTTCGTATGAACTCAGCTCGAAGTTATTCTTAATTTAATTGAGATTTGAAATATGCCTGAGAGTTGGATTATTTTTTTTATCACAATTTGAGATTTTATTCATAGTATTCGAATCAAAACAAGAACGTTTGATAATGACTTAATCTTTATTAGAAGAACATAGACAGTTGAGATCTGCAGAGTAAGCTTTTTTTATACCCTAACTAAGAAATAATTGTCTAATCATTACTCTACTCGTATTATAGGAGACCTTTTTACTCTTATCCTAATCTATCCTATAGGATGGGATAACCCTGCATATCTCTGTACTAGGTAGTTAGTAGTCAATCATAGATATAGGTTTCGTTGTTTTCGGATGTTTATATTCATAGGTTAAGTTTTAAATTTGATATTAATATACTGTAAAAATTGATTTCTATTCTTTTAGGTAATGCTTTGAAAAAATCTGGTGTAAAATCTCCATCAACATTAGGTGTAAAATCATCAGCTAATCCCAATGAAACTGAAGCTTTTGATACAAGTGATGAATTACTTGATGATCTAGTTAAAAATGCTACATTAACAGCATCAAGAGATGCTCTTAAACAACGTAAAACAGCTCGATATGGTACTCAACGACGATCATGTATGTTTTTATAAAATTAAATTAAAGAATTATTTTCTTTGTTTTTTTTTCTTTTCTTTTAAGTACGTCGAACACTTCATCTTGGTCTAAATGAAGAAGAACGTGCTGAAGTACTTGGTGCTGGAAAAAATTAATTTATTTTAATATTTTCATTTAATGGTTTTAGCGTACAAATCATTTTTTATTTGCCCAATCCTGCGCCGGTGTCTTCTCAAATTTTGTTTTCTCTCTCTCTCTCTCTCTCTCTCTCTTTCTCTCTCTTTCGCTCTCTGTATATGTTTTTTTTTTATTTAATTAAATGTACTTAATTTCAAATAATCATCAGTTTTTGTGTTTTGTTTTGTCTATTTGTCTGTCTTTCACATGACAAAAACAAATGAATGATTTATGCTTTTATTCCCCAATTACTGCCAATCTGTGTTTTACGAATCTCTTTGTTTTTTATTGTACAAAAAAAAAAAGAAAAAGAAAGAAAGCTAAACAAATTTATAGCCAGTTTTTTGTTTTGTTTATCGACAGAAGATAACAGTCAATAATGTGTTTTTTGTTTATAATAATAATAATAATAATAATAATAATTGAAAACAGACATGTTAGAAACAAACGTGTGATTTTGTAGATATGTCGGAATTACCTACATCATCATCATCATCATCAATAACAACAACAAATGATGAATCAAAATCACTTGATAATTTATTGGATGATGCTTTAACAGATTTTAAAGAAAGTTCAACAATAAAAAAAGAATCAGTAATAAATTCATCTGATACAGCACCACCACCATCAGATCCATTACAAACAACATTTGAAGCAATGTGTTTTAATGATGAAAAATTTTTAAATGAACTTGATTCAATACCAAATCTTTTATCAAATTTTCCATTTGGTTTAGGTGAACCAATAAATGATAATGATACAGAAACAAATAATATATTTAATGTTTTTTCTCAATTGGGTAAACATGCTGAATTATTACAACAAATAAAAGATGAAGATATTGAAAAAGCATTAGAAAAATTAACTGATCAACCAACTACAACATCAACAACATCAACAACAACAATAACAAATGAACCACATGTTGAACAATTAAATTTATTTATGTCAAGTATATTATCAAAAGATGTTATGTTACCAGCATGTCAAGCTGTTGATGAATCATATGAAGAATGGTTAACAAAAAATAAAGATAATTTAACTGATGAAGAATTTCAACGTTATACAAAACAACATCAATGTGTTAAAGATATATGTCGAGAATATGAAACTGTATCGAATGATAGTCAACAAATTCAACGTGTTTTACAAAAATTTCAACAATTACAAACATATGGTGATCCACCAAAAGAACTTTTATTTTTTCCTGGTTTACCCGGTTTTGGTGGATTAGGTTCTGGTGAAGAAAATTTATTTGGTGATACATTTTCAGAAGTTGATAATATTGGACAAAATGAAAGTGAATGTTGTTTAATGTAAAACTGATCTTTTCAATGTTTTTTTGTGATGTGACTAGTCGATCAGTTGTATGCGTATGTTTGTGTTTGTGCTTGAATTAGAAATTTCCATATTTCAATGCGCTGGATACTTTCATTTTTTTCCTTTTTTTGATTTATATCCATTTACCCAACGTTCATTTTTTGTTTTTATTTTGAGTAAGAAAAAAAAAAGACGATTCTTTCTTTTTCTTTTTTTTTGTTTTTGTGTATCGTATTGTCCATTTATTTTGTTGTTCAGGTGATTGTTTCGATTAATACAAATCAAAATTTGATGCATAACAATTCGTGGTAAGAACTGCGACAAAGCAGAATGATATCAAATCGAGTCTATGCATCGCTTTTTTTCATAGTTTTCTCAATAATGTTTTATCATCGCAAATATTAGATAATGATTTTAAAAGTATTGTGATTAAGTAGTACAGTTGTCTGAGTAAATCATATTCACAGGTAGAATAGTTTTAGTTTTTAATTTATATAGTTTTTCTGTTTTGTTTTTTTCAACAGATGCATGTATTAAGATGAATTGCATGAAGAAAGATAGTATTGCAAATTGTTAAAGATTTTGATTTTGGATTGTAATTGTCGATGTCATTGGATATGCAATGTCGATCATTATTTTACAAGAAAATTTTATCGAAAAATTATGATTGTTTGAAATATGAATTCTCAAAAGTGAGCATTTATTTAATACAATTTAGTTGTTTTTATCCATTTTTTTAAATAAATAATTATACTCTTGGTATTTTCAAAACTTCTTATCTATTTTTTGCTTGATTGAAATATTGGTTTTTTTTTCTTAATCAAAAGATAAAACTTGAAATAGTAGCATATTTTATTTAACGAATATAGTTTCCTCCATATTTCTGGAGAAAATGTAATCATACAGTGAAATCAAGTGCCAAATGTAAATATTTTTTTTCTTTTTTCAACATTTTTGACAAAACATTTTATTTCGTCTATCAATATTGTCTTATGATCGTATCTCATAGTTTCAGTCAGTTTATTTCATAAACGGATTTAAATTAGATAAATTTAGTGCTTTATACTTCTTCGATACAAATGCACAAAAAATGGTCTGTACACCATTTTTCACTGAGGTAATGTGTATAAACTTTAGAAACATTCTGCTAACTTTCATTTTGAAAAATTAGCCTTCTGTTTTTTTGTGTAGATCAATCACAGTTGATTCTTTGACCTTCTGTTAGATGAAATAGTCAAGATTTTCATGCAGTAGCAACGGTATGAGCCTCGTTTCAATAGACAGTTTTCTTGTTTCTATCCGTTTTTTGAAAAGTATCGACACCATTTCAGTTTTGAGAAATTGATTTTTCTTTGAACTGCACATGAACAATCGAGATCGTGAAATAAATTGATAGAGTCAGTGTTGTTGATCATTTTTAGCCATAAATTAATTATTTGCTTTGAAATTATTTCACCTGGATCTTGATAAATTTTTGCGGGCTCATCACAATGTTCATATCCTTACTTTTCATCTTGTTTTTTCAAATATATCAATAGTAATGTTTTGGATTTTATCGTATATGGTTTTGTAAAGAATTTTAAACTCTATCTTTTTATATAAAAAGAACGATGTTTCAATCAAGCAAAAAATACATAGAGAAGAAATTTTGGCAATGCTAAGAGTACGATGATTTATGGACCATTCATTATGGTTCTGGCAAAGATATTTATGTAGGCCTGTAATCATAATCCTTGAAGTCTACTGATAATTCTAAGAATGAATAAATGTATTCAAAAAAACATCTGTGTATAGTAATTGAGCAATAATATATAAAGAAAAAACCAAAATGATTGTCTATATTAGTATATATCCAACAGTTTCGTATAATTTATTTATTATTTTCGATGATTCATAATGGTAAATATTGACAATAGAAATGTCATATGTCATAAAACTGTCGAGGCAGTTGATAAAGTTCGTGAATAATCAGTTTTTTGAATCAAATATTTTCGTAACTGATGATTTTATCTGTCGACTTTTATTTATAGAATTCTGATATATAAGTGAAACACTGCATTTGAGAAATCGGGATTTTTGTTTTTACCAAAAAAAAAAACGAACGATGATTCACTATTAAATTTAAATTATATGAAAACATCTTCAAAATCTTAAAATAAATATAAAATTCAGAAAATATTTTAAATATTTTTGTATTTACATAATGTTGAAATTTTTGCATTTAAGTAATCATTCTACTTCTATCTTAGGTTTTCTTACATATACGCTCATAATTTAATACGCAATGGTATTATAAAGGGAAATTTATGTTATATTATTTTTATTTGAGAAATAGTTTTTTTTTTTCGACGTAATTCATGTGTTGACATTCTAGAGTTAAATTTCAAAGTGCAACAAACAATTCAAACTATTTTTTGACGAGGGCAAAATAATATTTTTTTTTGGATTTATTGTCATGGTGAATTCAACTGAAATATGCATCATAACAATGTTTAACTACTAATTTAAAAGTTATTGTTGAAAATATTGAGTGATTATAATTGTCATATTATTTTATATTGATACTATGTAGTGTAGATAATCGAATTAATCTTAATATTTCGTTCGATCGATTTTTTTCTGTTATATAAAAGGAAATAGTATAACTGATATTAAATGTTATTTCGATAAAAACTTGTTTTTGAATGTTGAAGATTTTGCATATTATCAGCTGGTATCACTCAGAATATATTCAATACATTCTAATCTTTTAATTTGTCATATATCTCTTGGACATATATAAACTATAACACTATCTAGAACAACGATTATTCGATATGTGGATTGAATAATCAAAAACCTTATCCTTGTTATTTGATAAGGAGACACGATTAACAAAAAAAAAACAACATAAGCTAGTTATAATGTAATCATTTATATATTGTCAAAAATACATGTATTCGTTGATATTTGTATTCATTAAAAAAGTTTACAATTAATAAATAAATTTATTGTTCATAATTAATGTTTATAATTTATGAAATATACGTATCAAACTTTTATACTAGACTCTAAAGTACGTAATATATATATATATATATATGTTGATAAGCATTACATTTCTACGACAGATATATTGCGTATTTATGCTATAAAAGATTTTCTAAAATGTTTTCATATGAGAAAAGATACATGGCATAAACATAAGTTATCATAAACTTAATCGAGATAGACATTATTGATTTATTAATATAACAACTTATTTTCCTTATGCTCTTTTGAATCTTACCATTATGGTAACACTATTTCTTTCTACATATCTATAATTGTTTATGCATTCTATATGAATAATTTGCCTGATCGTCTGCATATACGACGTCTGTATATTTAGCATATATCACAGGACGCTGTCTATCATTATGTTACTGAATGACGTAGTTGCTTATTCTGTCAGTCAAAAGTACGATAAATGTATTAGTTTGTATGAAGGTTATAAAAACTCAAGTACTTCTTTTCATCCTATCCAGGCATACACTATCTTTAATTCAATACAAATATATTGTAATCACTAATGAAATCGATATCTTTCATACTACGAAGCCCATGCATTGAATATATGACTAACAATTCTATTTTATAAAATTATGCGGAAATTGTTTATAAGTTATCTATAGTCAATCAAATAGAATAACTATGGCACTGTCTAATATGTATCAAAAATGGGATTGGTTCATATATTTTTTTGAAACCGAACCGCATTGACTTAACTTTTTAAAAAAGTTCGAACCAATTCTATCTGTGATATGTATTATCAAATGTTGAAGAAAAGAAATAAACTTTTCATATTTTATTTGCAAAATTAGAGAATAAATATAGCTTCTTGATTTACTTAATATATAAGAAATTAACATATTATTCTATTATATAAAGATCTGATTAATTGGAAAATGCCAATAATAAATCATATTGATGATGGAAACTTCCATTTATTTATTTTTTTTTGATTCATAGGAATGAAAAAAGAAACCCAATAATGTCTTGAATGTGTAATTTTTTCGAGCAAATATGCTTATGAATCATAATCAGTTATTTTGCCAACTTCTTCGGGACTGATTATCGATGTATAAATCAGTGATAAACAGAAAAAGGTTGTTGGATAAGTTTGCATTATATGAAATAAACACGATGAAGTGTGATTCATCTAGTATTTAAATAAAAGAATCTTCTTACATCATAATAAAATTGCGTATTTATGAAAACAGATTATAAAAACAAGCAGCTGATGAAAAGAAAAAAAATTTCTTTTTACAAAAGTGCTATTGCCTTCGAAAATAAAAACATGTTAGTTGATGAAATTTCCTTCTCTTAAGTTTTTCTTATTTGATATGTAATAAAAGCCTTTTTTTCTTCCAACGAAATGTTTTTCATTTAATTGATTTAATAATGACTTTTTTTGTTTTTTATTTTTATTTTCTTTCTGTCAGTTGTAAAGTATCTTTTAAATCATCACGCATTTGAAAATGCCATTAACCTTCGAATATAATAGAAGACCTTCTGTCTTCTATTACGGCCTAGAGAACAAATATTTCAGAGAGATCTTCTATTACGTTGTTCGTTGTTTTAATGACTAATAATTAAAAATCATATTTTACAAAAATGTAAGAGTTTTGAGTGTCTGATAAGTTTTTTTTTGATGTTTAAAAGATGAAAATTGTGAAAATTAAATACAGTTATGTTTAAATGTAAGATCGTCTATCACAAAAAAATAGGAATGTTCAATGGACACTTCCCTCCGTTTTTCGTAATTTTAAAGAATGACTCAAAAGAAAATTTTGAAAGCTTCAAGGCTAATAAATTTAGATGAGTAATCATAGACTAGGGAATTTTTCGATGGTTTCCTGTAAGGGATATTAGAATTGCGCAAGAGAACAAAAATGATCTACTCTTATGGTTATCTTCGTTCTCAGACACAATAAGTCAAATAGGGGTAAAATGTTTTAAATAGATACTGCAATAAACTTTGCTTGGGTTGTCTACCTTTTCTTTTTGTGTTTGGTTTCTTTTTATCTCATTTCGTTCGAATAAAAACAACAAAATCTTGAGTGCAATTGTAAAGTCATATTTTCTCGGAATTTTTAAGCTAGAATTTTAGTTTTTGAAACCTTGACAAAAATCAGCAATATATCGTATTTTGAAAGAAAAAAAAATACCCAGTCTGAACATTTTCTAGTATAATTAGAAGAAAGTTTCACTTCAATCAAATGTACTGTAATTGAGCAAAGTTGGTAATTCTCCAACTTTCTTTTTAATTAAAAAATAGCTCATTTTCTCAAAAGTAGTGAAATCATGTGTAAATTTTGATTTTTTTTTTCAACGACGATTTTCTATCATTTCGACTTCTATAGTTATATATTAATTCTTGAAATATATTCAGTAGAAAGAGGATACATCGAAGTGTAGACATAAATAAAAAATTTAAAAACTTTCAGTCGAGTTATCTGTTTTCATTCTTCCAGATTAATAATTAAACAATAAATCAAATGTCAAATCTAAATAATTATGGTAAGAAATTTTTCAATAAAAAAGTAAATTGTAGTCATTTTATTCTTGATTAGATCCTAATGAAGAACTTCCTTCACCATCATTTGAAGTACTAAATCAAATGCTCAGTAAGTTTTATTATAATTAACAATAAACATATTTTATTATTTGATTTCTTGTTTTTTTTTTGTTTTGTTTAGGTCTACCAAATATTTTTGATGAGAGTAAATATGACTTTGTCAAATTTATTTATTTTTTTCTATTTTACAATATAGATAAGAGTTCTACACCAACTGGTATTGGTCCATCTTATCATAATAGTTTAGATTCTCTAACACAAGCAATAACACTTTCTGGAATGTTTCCATTTGAAAATCTTCAACATAGTTTAGATACTAATAAATGTCAACATATTTCTTCGTGTCATAATCTTGAAACAACTTTATCAAGCCATAATAATTTTAAAGTGACTTTAATGAATAGTAATTCTAAAAGTTTATTATCGGATGCAGATATTATTTGTCATTCAAAATTGGAATCCGAAGATGAAAAACTTCTTATTCTAGCTGAACCAAAAGCATTTTATCGTGATAGATATTCTTGTGAAACTGATCGAACAAAGAATCGAGCTCAACGTTATATTCGTGCTGATGATAATCAACTCAAATATGAATATCCGACTGTTAAAGTATTTCATATTCATTTTTATTTTTCATATTCATTAGTTTTTTTTTTACAGATTCCAACGAAATGGCGTGATCCAAAGCGACAAATATATATTCGAGTTACATCAGTTACTATAAAAAACGAACTTTTACTCTATCATTGTATACATCCTTATGAAATTGATACATCAGAAAATAATGTTATTAAAGATCCGGAGAATAATTCATTATATTTTCGTATTAATAAAGATGAATTTATTAAAGGTGAAAAAAGGTTAAAAAAAAATTAACAATAGTCCTACTAGGATGTTTTTATTTTAATTTTATAATTTTAGTTTTCAAATTAGTCGAAAAAAAATGCTTCAAAATGATTTAAAATCATATGGACCTTTTCGTTTATTTGGTTCAGGTAAGAAAATATTTTAATAATAATCATATATATGATTAAGTAATATTTTATATATATCTTAGGTCAACCTGATACACAATGCATCCTCAATTCACAAGATGCCAAATGCAAGATAGCTACATATCAATTAAAGAAATCTCAATTTATTTTTACCATTGCTGAACGACATAATAATAGGTTTTTTCCTATTCCAATACTTGATACATCCGTTGCATCGCAAATTATAGTTGATGAAGTAACTGATAAAAAAAGTTAGTTTTGATTTCAAGAAAAATTTTCTAAAAGAATTATTTTTTTCTTTTTGAAGACTCAACAATAAACCCTTCAAACGATCAAATTAAATGTATACCACAAAAAGGTGATTGGCAAGGTGGTGATGAAGTGTTAATTATTATGCCTAAGCCAATCAAAGGAAAAAGTTTATAGAATTAAAACTTTTTCAAATTCATATTTAACCTCTTTTTCGTTTTATTTTTTTAAAGAGTATACAATTTGTTTCGATTTTGGTCTATTTGGAGAACAAATTGTTAATGAAATAACACATATTGATACAAAAACAATTTTATTTCGAACACCACCATGTCCAATATTACCAGGAGATAAAAATTTTCAAGTATCAGTTATTATTAAAGAAAATAATTTACTCGTATCTTCAATTGATTTTTATTATGTGACACGTATGTAATAGAAATTCAAACAAATATCAATAACTATATTTATCTATTTATTTATTTTAGCAATGAAACCAACAATCAATCTATGTAGACGTTGTCAAAATAATATAAATGATAATCGTAGAAGTAATAAAAGAAGATGTGAATATAATGAATATATTGAAACTGATAGTGGAGAAAGTCTTATTTCACATATGAAACAATTATCAATAGAACAGGTTAGTTTATTTTATTTCTAGACTTTTTATCTTATATAATTATTGTAGAAACCTATTCAATCTCATATTCCAATTTCATCAAATGGTATATCAATTTGTGAACAATATCTGCCTTTCATATATCTATTGCTTTTTTCTTTAGAAAAAGATACAAAATTTGATAAATATCTTAATCAATTAAAAGTTGCTTTAGAAAAATTTGTTCGTACAAATGATCCTTCTCAATTATTTCGTCGAACACGTATTTTGTTATCTAAATGTGATGAAAATTCACTTCCATTGAATGATGCTATTCAACGTGGACATATAGAAATAGCATTATCACTTATTGAACAAGTTCTTGATATGAATTCATCACAAGGATTATTAGAAAAAGAAAATGAAAATGGTGAAACACCATTATTAATTGCAGCTAAATGTAATCAATGGAAATTAATTGAAGTTATTCTTAAAAATCGATCTGATCTTGTTGAACAGAAAGATAAAAATGATAATAATTTATTACATTTACTTGCAAATTTGAATGAAGATGAAGGTGCAGAAACCATTGGAAATATTTTCAAAATTTTATCCAATGACACAAAACAAATTCTGTTGGTTGGAACGAATAAACTTTCTCAAACACCATTGGAGATTGCACAATCTCATGGCAATACTCAATGTATTGATGTGTTAAATTTTTCGATCAATGGTGGGAATAAAAGCATGTGATTTGTAATATCAAAGATTTGGTTGTATTTTTCCTTGTTTTAGTTTTTTTTTTATAAATTTTCTCCAAATAAATTCATTCTAGAACTACACGTCTATTGAAAAATTGGGTTTTTTTCTCATGAGTCAGAATAATAAAAACAACATTTTATAAGCACATTTGATATTACGCACTTTTGAAAAGAAATGAAGAAGACAGAATTCATTTGATAGTATTATTTTGTTTTAGATTTTATTAAACATCAAAACTATGTTGAATCCATCAGATCAATTTATTGATGATTTATTAAATGGTATGAGAAATAAATAAAGCTTGTTTTCTATATTTTATTCTTCTGTTTTAGAATCAGATAATCTTCACGATTTAGCACTTTTCGATCCTTTGGATCCCAGTAAAGGTCTGCAAAAATCAATCAACTTTATGCAAGTATGATTTTTTTTTTCTTTCAGAATTAGCTATACTGATCAGTTCTTCTCTTGTTCCATCTGACACCAGTAAGTATCTTTTAATATCAGAAAAAAGATAATAATTATCTCATTTAGATATGGAAACTCCATCATCTCTTTCATCAGGAATTGGTTCTGATTCAAATGATCAGGAATCGTGGAATAGTATGTTTAGAAAAAGTTTTCACAAAAACGAATTCAAATGATTTTTTAGTTGATTTAGTTTAAAAAAAATAATAAACTCTTTGTTTTTATTTGTATTTGAGCTTTTGGATGATTGATTGTCAAACGAAAGTTTCTTCACAAATTTACTTTTGATTTTTACCAATTGGAATACTAGTTATTTAAATGCACATGAATAGAAAGAGTGAGAAGAATAGAAGAGAAGACAACTAAGAATTGAAGGTGGATGGTCCGAAATTCGAATCCGAACGGATCCTGATCTAAAGTTTTTCTGTTAACTACAGCCGAAAAATTTTGAATGCGATGTGTTCTAGTCGTTCGGGAAATATGTAGAGTGCACTAGCATCGAATATAACAAAAACTCGGAAGAAAGTATCTCGTATCTTTGAGACGACCATCATCTAATTCCGATTAGAAAATTTCATTGAGAGTATCAAAGTATGGTCCGACTGGGTTCCAGAATTTTGAACCCAACGCGGTCTACATGCACACTTTTCAACATATGGCAAATAGATAGTGGAACGGAAGACAATGATGACTGAAGAGAAAATAGTATTTCCAAGTTTGTTCTTCTTTCGTTCCACTGTCTGTTTACTATATGTTAGAGAGGATGTGCGCCTCATCTCTTGTGATCACCCATCTTCTTTTATTAGCTCTCTTCTCCTCTGATCTTCTTTCTCTCTCTCTTTATTTACATGCATTTAAATAGTGAAAACTCCAGTTGATAAAAATTATAAATAAGTTTTTAAAAAAGTTGTTGTTCGAAAGGAAAATATGAAAAAGCTCCAATATAAATAAAAAGAAAGAGTATATACATATTTTTTTTAAATTCAATTAATCAATAAGATCTTTGTGATTATTCATCAATGTTGTTCTTTTTGTTGTTTCACAAGATTGTGCTTTACCAACAAATATGCAATCAAATAGGCCACGTCTAAAAATCATAGCTCAACCATATTCTGGTGGAAAATTACGCTATCGTTCTGAATTTGACAAGAATAAAAGTCGTTTAGGTGTTCTAAAAAATCGAAATGAAGAGTCAAATTATAAAGGTCCTGCGATTCTTGTGAGTTTATTTATCATAATAATATATTATAAGAATTTTTTTTATTAGATTCCAGAAGATTATCGAAAACCAAATGATAAATATTATATTCGCGTTTCTCTTGTCACGGTTGAATATAAAAATACAAATCTACATTATTTTCATCCATATGAACTTGAACATCCTTTGAATAAGGAAATTAATGATAGAGATCATAATTGTGTTTGGGTCCCAATTCAAGAAGAAGATTGTCTTTCGGGTACTAAAAGGTATTTACAAAAAAAACAATTATCCAAAGATTTTCTTTAGGTTGTTTTAAAATTTTCTATTATTATTTAGTTTTCCATATTTACGTATCGTAAAAACACGAGCTTGTCATTTACAAACTTCTACAAGTTTACGTCCATTTGATTGTGATAGTAGGTTTTGTATTTATTTTATGAAAGATTTATAATCAATGAAATATTTTTTGTTATTATTATTATTATTATCATTAGGTCAAGATTTACAAAATCATTCACTTGTACAATTTTCTTGTCCAAAAGACATAATTAATGAATATAATCTTAATAAAAGTCAATTAGCATTTACTGTTGCAAAAGAAGTAACTATTGATGGTCGATCTATGATGGAACTTTATTCAGATACAACTGTTTATTCCGAAGAAATAGTTGATGGTGTTGATATAGAATCACCTGTTGACGATGTTATAGAATCAACTGTTGACAATGTTATACAATCAACAACTCCAACAACAACTTCATTGATTTCTAATTGTCGTGTATATAAATATGCGCCTAAATCTGGTTTTGATACAAGTAATGAAGACATGCTTATTCTTTTAACAAATAAACTTGAACCAAAAAAATATGGAAGTTAGTACTGAAGAAAAAAAAACCGAATGTATATTTTAATTTTAATTTTTATAATCTAATAGGATTAGAAATTACATTTGAATGTAATCTACCAAATCATCATTGGTCACAATCAATTGATAATATTGATACTAAAGATCGAACAATATCATTTAAAACACCAAAATTTCCATATTCATTCGAGATCGTACAACCAGTTGATGTCATATTGAAACAAACTAATCGTACTTTAGGAACATTAAAATATTACTATATGTCAACATGTAATAACATAGATGATTTTAAAATTTTTGTGAAAATCAAATATCTTTTGTTTTCTCTTTCAAGTGACTCCATGTTCAAGATGTCAATCATATGTTGTTGAAAATCGAACTGATTCAGTACCAAATGTACCAAACAAACGTCTATTTTCTACAACTGATATAGATGACTCCGTATCTGATAGTAAGAATAAACCATTTACATTAATTTAAAATTAAGATTAGAGTTATCATTTAACACTTAATATTAAAATTAAGTTTTTCCATTTAACATTTAATTCATTAATATTAAGTGGTTGACATGAAAAAAAAAATACTATTTCATTTTGATATTTTTTTATCAAAAAGAAAAGTTAATTTAAGAAATGTTACGAAGTAATTTTTATAATTTTTTCAGGACTCTCTGGAGATGATTATCATAACTCTTTAAGATTTGCCTAGACATAGTCATTATAAAGTTTGACGATTGGCTGGTGTCCCTCCTTAGACAGAAGGATTTTTCATAATGCGGCTGAACTAAAAGGCATTTTAAATAACTTGAATTAGTCATTAATATGTAGAAGAATATAGGTCAAGGGTATTAACACATAAGTGTTTAATGTTAGGCGTTGACCAATCCTTTATGATTGGCATCAAGTTCAACTGTTTTGTTTAATATTTAATGTAAAATATGATGATTAATTGATGAACGTTAGGCGTGTGCCATTCAGTTTCAGAATTTTTCTTGCGACTAAGTCGTTTTTCGAGAACAACGATTTTCTATCAGATTTGATCAAAAGCTGCTGGAGTTGGCAAATTCTTTTCACCTACCATTTTTTAACTAGGACTGTACCATTTTATTTAACGAGACTTAATCAAAAACGTTAATTAAGTCTCGTTAAATAAAATGGTCCACTCCTACTTGATAGTATTGAACTGGATTCGAAAAATATAGATAAATTTCAACAATCATTATTAAAACCAGTGAGTTATATCTATAGTTTTCGAATCAATCACATAAAATATTAATTTCTTAAAATTACAGGAATCATTGCTATCATCAGTCACCACATCGAACTTTAGTAAGAAGTTTATCTTATGTCATACTGCATACTGTAGATAGAATCTAGTGATTTGTATATTTTTTCGGTTAGCCTTATTATTTTATAGAGTGTAGAACTATAATATAGTATGATAGTAAGTCGAGATGATGTGAAAGACTTTAGTGTGTTCAATACTAATAGCAATCATCTAAGATTTCGACTGATTTCATCAATCCTGTGAATTCAAAATCTAGTATTCTATTTTCTTACTCGGTATGATAGTTTCATATCAACAAATGTCTATTGGTTTGACTTAGGACTCGTCATTAGATGTTTCATATTAGATGAGTTATTTTAATACAAATCTAACAAGAGAACGTTTTCAACTAATCAGTGGCTTTTTAAATGAAAGCTACTGGATTATTGTTTATCGACTATGCTGATTCCGAATATGGCCATGAGGAATCTCTTTAGATCTTCATATGTTGTTCTTTTTTAGTAAATTAGTTTTCGAAACTGACAAACTTTTCGCCAAAAAATTTTTTATGATCTGTCCAGATTATAGAGTATATCGAATTGTCTCGAAAACAATAACTTTTTCTGTTTCAATTCGTTCTTTTTTGCAGAAAATAGAGCTATTTGAATTCATACCACACATACATATCAGACGTCTCAATGGAGGCTGGATCGAATCCAGTCCATGGGCTAAGATTCTTCCATTGACTAAAACATTTCTGCAATGAACAGCAAGTATATAAAGCAAAATAAAGATGCAAACATATCTCTATGTTAGAATGTTTTTGATTTTCCAATTATAAAAAAATCAGAAAATATACTGATGAGTTCAATAGAATTGAAGATTTTGTAAGTTGTCAAATATGTTACCAAACATTCGTTTATAGATCAATTACTAGTACTCGAAATATGTTTGCTTTTTCACATACTAAAAATGTATGAACTGGCTTTCTTCGGCTTAGTTCACCCTATTGAGACCTATAATACATGTCAACATTCCAATTTGAACATCTTCAAGATGATATTATTTTACTTAAAACTCATTTTGGAAAAACAAAATAAATCAGCATGATCGATAATCCATAATCTAGTAGTTTTTCATAATAAAGCGATTAATCAGTTGAAAATATTTCCTCGTAAACTGATTCAAGTAAAATGAATACTTCAATAATCTCGAATGTATTTAAAAGAACGCTCTATTGATTTTCATTTTAATATTTTAGCTTTTCAATCACTGCACATTGATTCAACTAAAGATGCCAATAAAAACCTGATAGATACGATTCATGATGCTGTTGAATCATTATTTCTAAACAATGATTATACTTTATTTCTACGTTTATGTCGTCCATTCATTAAGAAACGTCCAAAATTACTTCATGATGCTTTGGATAATAATTATTCTGATCTTTTATTAAAATTTATTCCAATTGCTTCAATTGATATTCTTCAGCAAACAAATGAACTTGGTGAAACTGTTCTTTTACATGCTTTACGTCTCAATCAGATAGAAATTATTCAAACTTTATTACAACGAAATAAATCAGAAGAACTTATTCAATATATTGATGACAAAAGAAATAATATTTTTCATTTAATTGCATCACATTCAATTTCATTAGAAATATTTGATTTATTAATTAATTATCTTCATGAAAAATTAATTTCTATTAAAGAAAAATTTGATCATTTTAATCAAGATTATCAAACACCATTACAAATAGCTATTTCAAAAAATAATCTATTACTTACAAAATCTCTTTTGCCATATTCTAATACTAATATACACGAAATAAAGAATCGTACAGGTGATAATCTTATTCATCTTGCAGTTCGTTCTGGAGATTTAGCAATGATTAAATATTTAATTGAAGATGGTAAATTAATTAAACAAGGTAATCAATCCAATTTAACAATGACACCAAGTGAATTAGCTCAATCACTTAAACATGATGACATACTGAAATATTTAAATGAAATATATCCTCAGGAAGAAATTGATGATGATTCAAGTTCAGATGATAATTAAATTACTGTTTTCATTTTATAAACATCTTGAAAAAAACCCTTCTTTCTCAAATTCTAATAAAGTAAAATGAATTCTTTATCAATATGATAAAAAATTCATTTTACTTTGAAAAGAAATAAAAAATAGAATAATTTATAATAAAATCTAAATTACATAGTCTCTTTAATTTTTATGTTCTTAATCATGTTGATTTTATGTAATAGACAAAAATTATTGTCATATACTATGTAATCTCGATGTTTTAATTACTTTTTTTTTCTACATGTGTATGTGTTTGTTTTATATGGTTGAATAATAATGACATTTAGAATGAAGCGAATTGCGTTAAAACTATATAGATCTAAAACGATGATGATGAAATAACTAATCTTTATCTAACTTTTAGTAAAAAAGAAATACTCTTGATGATAAAATGAAATAAGAAATAATGAAATGCAGGTAATGTCATTTTCTTAAATACTATATAAGGATAAGTATCCATGAAACTTAAAAATTCTAATTATGTTAAATAAATTAAGTATTTATAACAAAAAACGATTGTATTCTCACTAAATCATAAATATTTAGAATAGAATTGAATCGTACTTTGCAATAAAATAGAACATTCAAAATTACAACCAAATAATTGATTCAACAATTAAATAATTAAAGTTTGCTATTGTTTTTTGTTTATTAATTCTCTCAACAATCGCTACAAACTTTTGGTTTCATGTAATATAAACATATTTTGAATTAGCATATGCCGATTTATAGTACTCCAATAATGATACTATAAAGTACAAATGAAAGGCCAATGAATACTATATTTTGTTTTCCTTCTTCAATCTAAGTTTCTCTACGATATTGTGCAATGACTAAGGTACTTCTGATGATCCAGCGACACAAATATATATGGTTTACACGACTTCTTGTCGGCAGATTTACTGTCCATTGATTACTTTAAAGAAGAGAAATTAGCAAATGAGTAATCATTTCAGCAATCAATGTACTGTCAGAATTAAAAAAATATTCCAATAGATATATGGACAAATACAAAAACAATAAAGAGAGATGACTGTTTAACTATTTGATGTACGTCAAAAATATCTCAATCCAACAGCTTTCAAGAACACTGGAATATCAATACAATCTTCATTATAATATTGTCATAGTTTCATTAAAGATTCATCTGTTATGATTTTATTTTTCCGTCATTTTAGGCATGGCGCTCCAAAATCATCTCATATTCTTACAATTGATGCTAACAATTATTCTTTTTCCAGTAAATCAATCACAATATTAATATTTGGATGCGAAGAATTTACACATTTTTCTCATTCGAGAATGTTGACCTTTGAAATAATTAATAATATGTGATGTTATATTATGTTTGAAGAATATATTGGAATTGTCTTCTGATAATACATTGATTCTCACAATGACTACTTATTTGCTCATTTCTCTTCTTCCAAATAATCAACAAACAGTAAATCGTATACATGATTTTCCATATTATCGTTGAACTTTGTTTTAACAAGTAAAATGTAAGACATCTATGAAATTAAAACACATCACAATGAACTTTGACTTTAAAAAAAAAACAAGATAGTCTTATGGGAAAAATTGACTGAGAATTTTTCAGAGATTGAAATTATCTTCGCAAATGTTATCTTCTATTCCAGATGAGATATTTTTCACAGAATGTCTCACTGTCCTCATCTTAGAAAGTTTTATTTTAGTTCGGTTTTTCGAAGAATAAAAGATATTAATAAATAATGGATGCTAAAATTATTCAATTAGGTTTATTTTCATTTTTTTCCTTTGCTGTAAAAGCTAGAAAGAATCTAAATAATGATTCGAATAGAGAAGATGGTTTCCAACAAGGACATAAAGAAATAAAAACTATTATCAGACTTCTAAAAGTATGGACTCCAGAAAACCAAAAGACTACTTTTTTAGCAACTAGAACAGGTAAATATAGTTTTATTTAGACTACATAGAAAGCTAGAGTAAATAATTGCCTACTAAATGCAACGTCTTTGAGTCATCTGTAATGTTTTTTTAGCTGAGATACGGCAATTTTACGCAAATCTCTAAAGTTGTTTTTCTATTATTTCCTATTGAAAAGATGGTTTTTTTGACCTTCAATCATATTGTTGTATGTCAGCTAAGAAAAGGTCGCAGACAATTTGGAGTCATCTCATTTTGTAGAGAATTACTTACTCTAGCTTTCTATGTAGTCTAAACAAAACTATATTTACTCGTTCTAGCTGTTGAAAAACTAGCCTTTTGGTTTTCTGAAGTCCTTATTTTTAAAAGTCTGATAATAATTTTTATTTCCTTATGTTCTTGTTGGAAACCATTTTCTCTATTCGAATAACAATTTGAATTCCTTCTGGTGCTTACAGCAACGAGAAAAAATACTGAAAAATAAACTTCGTTAAATAATTTTGGTACTCGCTGTACATCAACAGAATAACTTCATCTACATAAAGACTTCTGTGTATAAGAATGAAACAACAGTAAAATAAACATTATTGACTGAGAGAAAAAAACAACTAGTAACTTATGAAAGAGTATCAATCACATAGAAAAACAAATGATGTAAAAGCAAAAACAACAAGAACAACTAACTGTTTCGTCGAGTATTTTTCATTCTAGCAAACAGGCGTCATAGTGAAATTACGCATTTTGTTTTTGCTGATGACATGGACACAATATACAATAAGATATGGATCTGCTATGACGTCTTCTAACACTATTATCTTATCAATAACAAAAAGTCGAATAATATTTCAAGTCATTGATGATATTAGTCTCATAGAAAAGTAGACCTATACTAATGATAGAAAATATTTTTTATCTTGTTATTGTTGCTGACAAAATCTCTTTTACCACATAGTTTATTTCTACATAGATTCATTCAACATGATATTCATTTTATTTTGCAAGTGACATAGATATTTATCCTTCCAATAGAATCATTTCTATTTTGGTGGATTTAGTACTTTTTTTTTGTCTTTCCCATGGTATTTTCCCCATTCATTTGTATAAGGAAAGAATTCTTACACGTCATTTACTAAGAATAGCTTATAAATATGTCGTATTTATCAACGTGTATATGACGTTATTGATTTATTTTTGATGTGTTGTTGTCTACTTTTGCCCATTTGTTGTACTGATTGTTTATGCATGACGTTTTAACCTTTCCTTGTCAATCCTTGTTTTCGTCTTCCTTTTTCTAAGATTTTGTGTCTATTCTTGATTTGTCATATGTTTTTTTCCCATGGTTAAATTATTGTTCCACATCGTATTCTAATTTTCTCTTTTTCTCTCTCCGCTGTCTTGTCCCCTCTACATATTTAAGCAATGGATATTATAAAGTAGACATTAGATGATTACACTAAAGCCATTATAGTGTACAGATATCAAGCAATCTAAAAGACAAACTAATATATTGACTTCTTTAACTTGTCATAAACTGATTTTTTTAACATTAAAACTATTGATCTCATGGTTTATTTAAACGATTACGGTATAAATATTGTATAGAAAAATCAACTTATACCACTTTTTTTTTCAGCAGACCAAAGCGATGCATATTTCACACCAACATCAGAAACATTAGAGCAAATGCTTGGTAAGTTTTTTTTTGTGGCAAAAATGTAGTTTTTTTCTATTATAATTACCGGTAAAATTCATCCAGTATTTTCGTTTTGAGAGAATGCGAATAATGATGTTTGAATTTCTTATTCTGTACTATTTGATATATATATATATGTAGATATAGATATAAATATCAATAATATTGGTACTACTTTAACTGATTTGAATTCATGGAATCTTTACAATTCAAATCCTCTACAAAGATCAACAACAGATTTTGATGAAGTTTTCATGACTCAATTTCAAAATGTCTGTGGTAATAATAATGATTTGGAACTCTATGCCTCAAATGCTGAACGTGTAATTGATACAATGGATGATTCATACGTTGAAGCTCTATTAAATGATTGTCAATATGAAAGAATTCACATTATTTCTCAACCAAAAGCATTTTATCGTGGACGATATCCTAGTGAAATTGATAAACTTAAAAATCGAGCTAAACGTTTTATCCGTGCTGAGAACAATGGTAACAGACATGAATATCCAACTGTTCAGGTATTTATATTTCATTAAAAAAAATTAAACAGAACAGATATTAACACAACAAACAGACAAGAAGAGATCATATAAAAGATGCTAATAATAAAGGATATAATGATTACTATACTTGGTATTCAACTGACATAATATATATATATTGGAGAAGAAATTAAAATTCAGAAAAATTGTAAATTTTCCCAGGATAAATTAAAATTTCAGTTTTTCCTATAGGAAAAATTGAAATATCTTTTATATCCAGTAGAGTCAATAGAAGATCAGAATGAAATAAAAATGATAACGTAGGCAGAACAAATGTTACATTTAAACCACTGTCATGTAAGATGATATCAGTTTAATCAGTATTACATGACATGTGTACCTATCGATTATGTACAACAACAACAGGTATAATCTCCTCACAGTTTCAAGCATTCAATCTATTGGATGTATCTAGCTGTAACTTTAGCAACTTATATAATGTCGATTCAACAACATTATCGACAATGATATTTATTCAAGTAAGCAAAGAGTATGTGAGTACAGGATTAAGGACTGCTATTGAAGCATGTAACTGTAATGGCACTTGTTCAAGAAAGAAATGCCATTGTCGGGCGGTAATAATACAATATGATATCAAATGTCATTCATCAAAGATGAAACCATGTTCAAATGTTTAGTTTAAACTCCGTATATTTGGCATATATAAATAATAAAGTTTGTACTATGAGTTCAGGAGTATTCAAAATTGTCCGACAGGAAAAACTGAAATTTTAATTTATCCTAGAAGGAACTAGAATTTTAAGTTTTTTTTTGAAAAAATTCGACTAAAATTGTAATTTCAAATTGTTCTAGAAGAAATTAAAATTTTAATTTGTTCTAGAAAAATTTTAATTTCTCCTCCGACATGTATATATATATATATATCGATACTTTACTGTTCAGTATAGTGAGCAGCAATACTCTAGAGTTTTCCACTAAAAATGAATATGCAATAGTATCTTACACTCGGATCACCTACCCGACATCCGATGCATCGATCCGAATATGAAAAAAAATGCCGGATTGAGTCTGGATTCAAGATCATACCTGACACCTGATCCGATCATATATGAGATCTTGATGTTTCAAAATATTTTTATTTTTTCAAACCACTATATATATAAAAGTATAGTAATGAAAACTAATTCAATAATGATTGAGCAATTTATTACATTTGAGAATAGATGACAGAAGTAGAAAGTGATATTGTTTTACTAAAAGAATTCGTTTTTAATGAAAATTCATTTACAGATGATGAAAAACTATATAACGAAGTAATTGAATACATGAAGAAGAAAATGAACTATGAAAAAAAGTGAACATGTATTATCATGATGAAAAAAGCATTCATATATGTATTGACAAATATGACATTTAGCACCAACACTGTGTTCCATTCTAGTGTCATTAGCAAGAAGCAACTGTAGATTTAACGAAATTGATCGAGTTTTAGAAGCAGAAAGACACCAACTGAATCCTGAATCACTTGCTTTTTTTGTGAAATTTAAGATGATCTCTTCGTTTCGTATTACTGTTCATGAAAAAAACTAAATAGTATGCATTTTCACATAAAACAAAAGTTTGTAAACCGTATTGTGAATATGAAACTATCTGCCGGATGTCAGTTACCTCCGTTCGGGTACTGGGTATAACTATTCGAATTCTGGTCGTTCCCAGGTATAAAAAATAAGTGTCGGTCTAGGTTCGGGTACGAAAAATCATACCCGTGTAGGAAACTAATATGTAGTAAATGTTAGAATAGTCAAAAACACCTGTGATTTCTGTTAATTACTGAAGTGTAGATCTATTTTCACTTCAGTATGTTCAGATAAATCATCCTTTGTAAGTCACACTTCATTTATGATGTTAAAAATATATTTCGTTTTTTTCTTCTTAAATTAAAGATCAATAATTTAAATTTTCAATTCATCCACAAATTATTCACTTGTAACAAATAGCATCATTTTTTTCTCTTCAAATAGATTCCATCACAATGGTATCATTCAAATCAACAATTATATATTCGAGTTACATTAGTAACTGTAACTAGTGACAGAATACCTTATCATTGTATTCATCCTTATGAAATTGATACATCAGAAGATAATGTCATTCAAGATTTGGAGAATAATTCACTTTATTTTCGTATTAACGAAAATGAATTTATTAAAGGTAAAAAAAGGTATGAATTAAACGTAATATATATTTTGTTTTTTACTTTTTCGAAATTTGGATATATTTTAGTTTTCTTATTATTGTAAAAAAACAAAAACAAGATGATTTGAAATCATACGGACCAATGCGTTTGCTTGATTATGGTAAAAAAAAATAAGCAGATATTTGATAACAATCATATATATGACCATGCATTTATTTATTTCTGTTAGAACAAGATGAAACTCCAAGCATTGAAACTCCACAAGAAGTTAAACAAAAAATATTACTATATCAATTGTGGAAATCTCAACTTGTTTTCACACTAGCTAAACAACAAGATAACAATATTTTTCCTGTTCCAATACTTCATACGTTGGCCAAATCTCAAATTATGGTTGATGGATTACCTTTTGGACGAGGTTAATTTTGATTTAAAGAAAAATTTTCCAAAAGAATTATTTTTTCTTTTTGAAGACTTATCTATGAATCTTTCAAATGGTAAACCAAATAATCCAATTAAATGTATACCACAAAAAGGTGATTGGCAAGGTGGTGATGAAGTGTTAATTATTATGTCTAAGCCAATCAAAGGAAAAAGTTTATAGAATTAAAACTTATTCAAATTCATATTTTATTTCTTTTTCGTTTTATTTTTTTAAAGAGTATACAATTTGCTTCGATTTTGGTCTATTTGGAGAACAAATTGTTAATGAAATAACACATATTGATACAAAAATAATTTTATTTCGAACACCACCATGTCCAATATTACCAGGAGATAAAAATTTTCAAGTATTAGTTATTATTAAAGAAAATAATTTACTTTTATCTTCAATTGATTTTTATTATGTGACACGTATGTAATAGAAATTCAAACAAATATCAATAACTATATTTATTTATTTATTTATTTATTTATTTATTTTAGCAATGAAACCAACAATCAATCTATGTAGACGTTGTCAAAGTAATATAAATGATAATCGTAGAAGTAATAAAAGAAGATGTGAATATAATGAATATATTGAAACTGATAGTGGAGAAAGTCTTATTTCACATATGAAACAATTATCAATAGAACAGGTTAGTTTATTTTATTTCTAGACTTTTTATCTTATATAATTATTGTAGAAACCTATTCAATCTCATATTCCAATTTCATCAAATGGTATATCAATTTGTGAATAATATCTGCCTTTCATATATCTATTGCTTTTTTCTTTAGAAAAAGATACAAAATTTGATAAATATCTTAATCAATTAAAAGTTGCTTTAGAAAAATTTGTCCGTACAAATGATCCTTCTCAATTATTTCGTCGAACACGTATTTTGTTATCTAAATGTGATGAAAATTCATCTCCATTGAATGATGCTATTCAACGTGGACATATAGAAATAGCATTATCACTTATTGAACAAGTTCTTGATATGAATTCATCACAAGGATTATTAGAAAAAGAAAATGAAAATGGTGAAACACCATTATTAATTGCAGCTAAATGTAATCAGTGGAAATTAATTGAAGTTATTCTTAAAAATCGATCTGATCTTGTTGAACAGAAAGATAAAAATGATAATAATTTATTACATTTACTTGCAAATTTGAATGAAGATGGAGGTGCAGAAAATATAAAAAATATTTTCAAAATTTTATCCAATGACACAAAACAAAGTCTTTTGATTGGAAAGAATAAACTTTCTCAAACACCATTGGAGATTGCACAATCTCATGGCAATCCGTTTTCTTGTGAGCTTTTAATCGAGAATGAAAAATAATTTTTTAATAAACTACTATGCTTATCTTGATTTTACTGTCTATTTATAAGGATTAATATATTCACAGTCGTTTTAAATTTACTTATGTTTTTCAATATCTAATCATATTTATGGTATAATATTACTGCTTCTTCATTAAAATACAATTATCAGCTCTTGTGTTGTAGAATTGACTCATATATAGTATTGCATGTGGATTAGAACTTTTTCTGAAGTCAACATTTATCTAGTCAATTAATAGTTTTATTTAAAAATCTGAGTGATGATAATCTTACTCATGCATAACGACAAATGGAGAAAATTTATAAAAGTTAAACCTGGTTTTCGATTCATTATATCACTTGCTTCGAAAATCTAAGATTTCTTTAAGTAATAAATAGCAAACTGTAAACTAGAACTCAGACGGATGTGCTTGATAATGAATTCTGGATAACCTTTTTATATGATGAGTAACACATATTTTGACATCATCAACAATTCATTCTTTGCAAGAGAATATAAAACTATTCAAAATTGGAAACAGCTTGAGTACTAAATTTTATAAAGTATTTATTACTAAAAAAATCGATCTATAACAGAATTCTACTTAAAAACACCAATTCGATATCCTGAAAGTACCTTATTCTTTCTGCATGAGTCTCTTGAATTTCACTACCAGGATTTCGACAATTGCGAAAATTTGACAATATTATTAAAATTTACATAGAATATCAAAAACATTTTTATAATTCTAATGAAACTTCGCTATTTCCGAATTGCCAATTTACATTCCGTGTTGCTACACTCATACAAGTTTCTTTCTTTTTCTTTTTTGAATTTTACATATTCAACATACAGACATTATGTAGATCATATCCAACTGCGTGCAATCATGCATTACTATCTATAATACAGGTATGTCCATCGTGGCTGAAAATCTGCTGTGACGTAGTCAAGATTTTTCCAAGGAAGATGCACAATATCTAAATATGTTGAAATTTCTCTTAATATACGTAACCAATGGTTAAGCTGTCCTTTTTGCGTGTACAGAAAAACATTTTGATTGTTCTGTGACCTGTGTCTAGGTATCTATCTCAATAGAAAGTAAGCTACAAGTACAAGCTCATCTTTTGATTATGTAAGAAACATAAAAACAAGCATTGATCTAGTGTTAGTTTGAGAAAAAAAGAAATTTCTATTTATTACAGAGATGAGTACAGAATAAAAGGAAAATCTCATTTTAGTTCTCTTCTACTGCGCAGGACAGATTAGTTTGTAGAATAAATAGGATACTTTTTCGATTTTCATGTGAGCAAAGCAACTATTAAATTATCAACCATTTTACAGCCTTTCTCAAGGGGAGAAAAAGCTGAATTTTTGATTTACGAGATTGACTTGATTGACAAAGATTGACAGTGATTATCCACTTTCTTTTATATCGAGAAAATATCAGTCCGAGTTCTTTTTCGACCAGTAAAATATTTCTATGGCTGAACAACAGGAAAATACTGTGACTTTACACGTAAATTTTGATACAAAACTTGAATATACAAATGAAAAAAGCCAAGGAGGGAAAAGCGAGATTTTAAGAGTGCGTACTTCAGTTGTACTTCACTTGTACTTACGGATGTAACAATATCAATACGGTATTGCGGTATTGGTATATGGGGGGGAGAGGCTGGTATTTCACGTCAAACTGAAAAATTTTGAAAAACCGACAACGAATTCGGATTCCTCGACCCCGAAAAACTTTGATCAAACTTTATAAGAAAAAATTGTTAGAGCAATCCCTTGCTGGATTATAATGTGAAACACGATGTACCTGCTGTTGCCAATCTTATAAAAATTGTTTGTCTTAATGCATATTGATGTACATTTCTTCATTGTGGCTTACTTTACATTATAGAGCTGAAACAGGATAATACTCCATATATGTTCCAATCATGTGTTAGTTATATATTATCTCTGATAGCTCCTTGAACCCTTCTTTCACAGTCTATGATGACCTCTGGAGTGAGTGTCTGTCACGGTCTGTGGAGAGGAGGGGAGAGGGGGGGTGCAAGTTTCTGCCCCTAAACACTTCAACACTCTTTCCAGATCGTGTTTCACAAAACGCTATTTTCTTAAAATAATGTATTCCTGATGAAAAAAATCAAGAATTTACAGAGCTGGAAATAATATTTTGCCCAGGAACACCTCTATAATTTCAAATAGAAGATATAATGAATTTTATGTCAACTGAAAGTTCGTCAAAAATGGGGTTTATTGATACCAAATAGTAAGGGTTATAAAACATTTGAATATCAAGCTTAAGAAATTTTCAGAAATTTTATACTTTTTTTGCGGTGAAGAAGTAAGATGCAAGTAATTCAAAAATGGATTAAAATGTTTTTCTTGGATATTTTTACATGGTTCGATAGAGCTCATCGAGCTCTACAAAACTGTATATATTAAACATTTTCTGTCAAAAAACTATTTGGAAAATCTTAAAAAACATTATAAAAGGTCATATTTTTGATATGGAAGAAAAACACTCGAATTTTCAATAAAATTAGCTTTTGTTTTATTTATTTTTACTTCCTCAGGCGTTTCGAAACATATTCATTCGATGCAGTTTATCACACTGCGTCGAATGAGTATATTTTCAAACATTTTACATGAGGATACTAATGGAAAATAGCTGAATTTAGTATAAAAAAGACCACTTTTTTCCCTATAAAAAGTGTAAAAAATACGGGTTTGTTGGTACATTCTTTGAACAGTTTTCAGTGAATTTTAATCCAAGAACTCTGTTTTAAAATTGTTTAATATATACAATTTTGTAGTGATCGATGAGCTCTATCGAACCATGTAAAAATATTCAAGAAAAACATTTTAATCCATTTTTAAATTACTTGCATCATACTTCTTCACCGCAAAAAAGTATAAAATTTCTGAAAGTTTCTTAAGTTTGACATTCAAATGTTTTTTTAACCCTTACTATTTAGTATCAATAAACCTCATTTTTGACGAACTTTCAGTCGATATAAAATTCATTATATCTTCTATTTGAAATTATAGTGGTATCCCCCGGGCAAACTATTATTTCTAACCCTGTATAATTGATTTCTCAAAGTATTCGAATTTAATTTTTTTAGTTAAGACAAGGTTATTCTTTGAAAATAACGATTTTGTTTAGGAAGTTTGATCAAAGGTTTTTGAGGTCGAAGAATCCGAATCACTGACTGGTTTCTCAAAATTTTTCAGTTTTATGTGCAGTAGTAGCTCCCCCCCCTCCCCTCCCCCATATACTAATATCAATACCAGTCAATACCAATACCGATACCGATTGGTATTGACTGGTATTGGTATTGTTACATTCCTACTTGTACTTCACTTTTTTCTTGAAGTAGATAAAGTTTTGCTTTTTCCCCTTTGCTTTATTCTGAACAACGATTGATAGTTACTAATGATTGACAATGATTTTCTTTGATTGTAGTCAGCTTTTTTCCTCTTGTCTGAATAGCATTTTGTTATAGTTGTTCATATAAATAAAAATTTGACAGCAATACTTATTATAGAGGGAAAAATAACTGAAACAATTTCATCAATAGTAAGTTTGTATTAAATTACTTTATAGAAGACACGTTTGCTACACTCTGTGTTGCACTTCTAACTGATATAATCAGTAATAAAAAAAGATCCATTTAATGATCAGATAATTGATTGTATGAAGTTAATCAATTCACAGTGAATTTGTTTCATTTTGAAACAATTACATATTCATATTCATATATATTTCAATAATCTTTTAAAAAAAACAGACCATTATGTCATAAATGTTTTGATAATACAGACGTTACATATATAATGGAAAAAGGTACCATGCAGAATCTCCATGAGCGCATGAAAACTATTCTTATTCTGCTATCATAATGTGTTCTGTTGAACGGTAGAGCAGGCCAGCAGCATCGTCCCATTAGATGTTCAGCTCTGAAGCAAGTTTCAAATTATCGTCACTAAAAGTCTCACAAAACGAAACTTTATGGAGGGTATATGGGCATCTCTCCAGCTACGCCTTTGTCATGATGATATTCAAAAACATGTTTTTTGAATTTCACAGCTGTGACTGAATGCAACTAGATCTGTTATTACCAATCCATGAGATTTATCGAGTGTCATAGTGTCACATTTGTAGACACTAGAATTTTGTGCAGATTCATACAGCTCTGCTATACCTTCTAGATAAAGTTGCTGCAATGGTATTTTTAGAACAACTTTCGCGTCCTGTTGGACATCTCTGATATAGTATTTAGATGTCTGCGCACACAATGCAAAGAATTTCATTGTTTTATCTCATTGTGTAGTATTTTTTACGATCTCTATAAAACAAAATCTATTGTCTAAGATACAAAACTGTTTATCATTGTGTATATCACTTTTATATCTCAAAAAATGATATATATACATAACACAAAAAAATGATGTTGAAGTCAGAAATTAATCGTTTATAGAACTCAATTTTCTACAAAAAAAATTATCTATACGTAAACTTTAAGTGACTGACTTGGTAATTTTCTTTTCGTTTCTTTTTTTTTTGTTTTTGTTTAAAATAGAACACTCGAAACAGCAAAAAAAACAGCAGAAAACAAAATTTCATCACAGCAAGAAAGAAGGTAGAGTTTCTTACACGAAAAACAAAATTATCGAAGTAAAATGCATTTTCAGATGAATATTCTCTTACCAAAAAAAAATATTTAACAAAATCATGTTTGTAAAGTATTACGCCCGCAATACCTATGAATTATCAAAATGACCTGAGGTTTTTATATAAAATCCCATGTATATAAATCCGTAGAAAAATATTCAAATGGATTGAATTATGTATAGTGAATGATTTAATTAAAAAAAAAGGTAACATCTCATTGGTTATTCTATCATAGATTAATATTATTTTTGATAATAATCATAAGAAAGTATGAACCATGTTATAAATTATGTTTTTTTTTCCTTTTACCTTAAAATATATTATCAATTTATGAGTATTTTCTGATCTTCTAAAAACACATCAACGAATAATTATCTTTAGAAAAACATCAGTCTGGTCTAACAGATATTATTATCGTGAAATTATGAATGTCGTAAAAAATAAAACCTAATTTCGTATGTCTTCATGCATTAACATTTCTTTTTTTTATTACGACGAAAACCACGTGTTCTTTTTATCGCAGCTACCTATAAGTACGGCTGGTAGTTGTTTTTCTGCGCGACGTAATTTTGTTTGCGCATTGATAGGGTAAAACAAACTATGACTCTAGGATATTTCACATATACTTTTTTTTTTTAAATTTTTATGTTTATATACTCAATTAAACTAATAATAATTTCAGTTTAAAGATAATTTTTAAATATGACTCAAGCAATGCCACCACTTCGTCTTATTGCTCAACCAAAAGCATCATATCGAGAACGATATATATGTGAAACAGATCGTCGTCGTAATCGAGCTCAGCGTTTTGTTCGTGCTGATAAAAATCCATATCAACTTGTTTATCCAACGATTGAAGTAAAAAAATAAAATAAAATCTTTTTTCTTCTTCTTTTGAAGTTTTTTTTCAAAATAGATTCCAAATGAGTGGATAATAAAAAGTCAACAATCATTATATATTCGTTTAACTCTTGTTACTGTTCCAAATGAATATGTGCATGTTAGATGTGTACATCCTTATCCAATTGATACAGAAGATATTCATGTTATTAAAGATCCACCGACTAATTCTCTTTATTTTCCAATATCAGATGATGAATTATTTATTGGTCAAAAAAGGTAAAATTTTATTTAAAAGAAAATGTTTTAAATTAGAATTTTTTTTTTTTGGTTATTTTATTTTAGTTTTCAATTTACTCAGAAAAAACTCACTAAATATCAATTAAAAAATCATGGACCATTAAGAATTTTTAATTCTGGTAAGAAATTAAATATGGTAAACTATTTTAAATTTTATTTTATTCTAATGTTTCAAAGATGAAAAAGATATACAACGTCTTGAAGATCCAACAGATTCTAAAAAATTAATCGAAATTTATGATTTAAGACATTCGCAATTAGTTTTTTCAATAGCCGTGTTTCAAGATAATATTCAATTACCAGTTATATACGATATTTCCTCTGTCTTTTCACATCAAATGACCGCAACTACAACATCAATAAACAATGATAGTAGTTTTCGATGTTCACCTCAAAGTGGTGATTGGCACGGTGGAGAAGAAATTATCATGGTCATTCCTAAAATTGATAAAAGAAAATGTAATTTTATAATGTGTTTTGACCATATCTCAGTATCATTCAATTAGAGATGTTAACCAGTTGATAAAGTTTGAAAGTCCGTAGCTATTGGATTTCATTACGATAAAAATACTAGGAAGATAAAAAAGTAGATATTACGTTTAAAACTTAACATTTTCTAGCTATAAACTAACCTTGAGCAAACTATCTATAGTTCTTGCCTTTGATTCCTCATACGACAATGTATCTGCTAAGTTGTATCATTCAATCGTTGTTCCAGTTTATCTTTGCGTAGGATATGTTCTAACAATAGGCGGTCTGAGAAGAGCTTGACATCAATTCAGTCTTCGCTCCAGCGACACAATTTGAATATTAGCAAGAAATTGTAGGAAAATGCTGGGTTTAAAGAAACTGCTCTTAGTAATATTATAGACTGATAATTATAGTCAAAAGAAGAAGTCTCTTCTTCTTCTGGTCCATTCTTCGTCAAGACATGAGAAAATAGATTTCTGCAAAAATGAAATCAAATAAAACTTGATTATATTTTTTTCTTTATCAGCTATGCAATATCATCAAACATGTGGCAGAAACTTTGTCTGATTTGATTCTTTTCGAAGATCTATTTTTCAATATTTAGGATCAGACATAAAATATCAAACTCTATTAGATGATAAATATCCTTAGTAGAAGTGTAGTCAGAGAAGATTTTAATAAAATCATCTATTATGATTATCTGATATTAATTAATTATCTTATTTTATGTTTTTAGCATTCACTGTTCGTTTTGTACATCCTTTAATAAATCCAACATCTAGTATTAGTCTCGAATTTCTTGATACAAAAACTATCTTATTTTATACACCACCATGTCCAGTTCCATTAACAAGAAATAACCCGTCAATATCAATTCCAATTGTTGTTACGCAAAATGGCCTAGAAATTGCGCGAGTTAATTTTGTTTATCGATCATGTTAGTATTTTTTTTTATCTTTCTTTCTTCGTTTTATCTTTGTCAAGGTTTTTTCTTTTATAGCAAATAAATGTCTGGCTTGTGGTACAAACTTTATTTTTAAAAATGTTAATTCATCAAATAACAATAAACGATCATTTATAGAATTTAATGAAGCCGATGAAATCAAATTTAATGAACTAGCACGTGATCGAACAAGAAAAATAGATATCGAACATTCTCATATACGAAATTTAACTAACACAACACAGAAATCGACACCTATCAAATTCAATAATCAATTCGCATTATACGATAATCGTATACTAGAAAGAAATATTGATTCAGCATTTAAATTAAATAAACGAACGAGTAATTTTTTCGAACGAAAACCTACTCACGATGAAATATTATTATTAAATCCTACAGAATTAAATCAAATCAGATCAAGTGAAGCAATTTCTAAGAAACGACCTAAACTTGCTAAACAAGTTGAGAATAAAGGAAATAATTTATTACGTGTATTGGCCAGTGTATCCACAAATAATGCTAAAGAGACAATTGAAAATATTGCAACAATATTAGATGATGAAATGAAACGATATTTAATATCAACGTTAAATCAAGATTAACATTAATCTGAATAAGTCATAGAAAAAAAAAACATGATCATGTACAGAGTATTCATCTTTTGGAATGTAGTTTAGATGTTTGCATTAATAACTTGTAGAAAAGAATATTTTCATTTGATATTTTATTTTTGAAATTTTGTGTTTTTTTTAAATCTTGTATGAAATAAAAAGAAATCTGATACAGTAAATTATGATTATACATCTGTTTTTCATAAAGAATTTTTCTTATCGAATATAGCGAACTAATTTTTCTGTTGAGTTCGAATGCAAAAATTAATTTTATGTCAATAAACTCTCATCCTGATATCCCTAAAGGTTTCTTAAACTCACAGGTATTTTAGATATAAATAGTGAAAAATTTCAGTCAATATCTTTTGATCGACGAGGCCTAAATTATATATTTCATACAAATTACAACTATTATTTAATTTGAATTAGTTCAAAAATAAGTAAGTAAAAGCAAAATTCTTGAATACAAAGCTTTAATGATACCATAGAATATTATGAACTAAAAGAAAAAATTGCATTACATCAACATTATAAAAGATATTTATTGACAATATCAAATATTAGTACTAAGCAAGGACAATATCACAATTAATTGTGGTGGAAGAAAACAAAACACACAGATCTATTCAAATGATAACAGTAAAAACCAATGAAAGTAAGAAAGTCTTATAATTATATTAATTAATTATAAATTCAATTATTTCGAAGTATCATGTAAAAATCCTTTTAAAAAAATTCACCTTTAAAACAACAGTTGTGTGATAAAATGAAGAACTCGACACATTCCATTATGAATCATAGTTTAGCAAATATGATTTTCGCGGATTTTTAAAATGCTTGCTGACAGTTTTTTATTTTGTTCTTTTATCGTTATATCAATAAAAATTGTCTGAAGTGCTTGCCAAGATAAAATACATCATATAACATACTTCAAAAAATATTCCCTGGTAATATTAAAGGTCACAAAACTTCAAAACATCAATCACTATAATTTATAACTAGAAAATATTTACTATTTTAGTTGTAGATAAATATAGCTGACAACATATTGATATTAAAACAGCTAAGTAATTATTTATACGCGGAATAGAATGGATAATTTAGCATTCGCAAATAAGTAATAAAATCTTACTAAGATTTTTTTTTTAATTATTTCGCATCTACAATACTTGTTCTATGTGATGTTTTCATGACAATAGAGATTGATGTGAACGAAATATTTTGAAGTACAGAATAGAATCAACAGAATGAGAAATTTCGTCTTTTTTTTCTGTTTCTATTAATAAATATATTATCAACAAGCAGACCTATATTCGCTTTTTCTTTTTCCACCTTTAACTATTTCTTTTGCTGACAGAATCAAAACAATCATTTATTTGTTCTTAGACTATTGAATAAAGATTACAAACAAGTGAAAAGATGATTTATATCAACTAAAGATGATTGTAGGAAAATAAGTTTTGTTTTCATAATTTAACTTATATTAGACATTGATTAGTTATTAAATAGTATTTTAAAACAAGAACTTATTCATGAGGTGTGCATTTTTATTTTTCATTCAGATTATTATTCGTCTTGTTTTCTCCCCTGTTAAGTTTTGATGAAAAAAAAACAATTAAAAAAGATAATCAATTATGATAAACTATTGACAGAAAACTACCATATGAGAATTCTTCAATGATAAGAGTTATACAATTTTAGACAAATAAGACATTGTAAAAGTACCAGCAAGTTATACAGATTTCTTTTTTGAAAATAATTTCTCCTGAATTTTTTAGACTGTTGGCAAGATTTTAAGTTTTTCTAATAGCCATAAATGTATTACTATTGAGTAAATAATCAATATTTTGATCTGACCTTCTCTAAACTAACGTATTCAGTATAAAAATGAACGTAAAAACAGTAGCTAGAGGAGGGAGGAACGTCGATGTATAGAGAAAATCAATGGGCTCCAATAACATGGTTATAATATTTTCATTTTTCATTTAAAAAAGAAATTTCTTCATAAGATATCTGTCTGGTTTCATATCCTATCGATTAATGAAAAAAATTTCTCACAACCTTTTGAGTACATCCATCTAAAAGTGTTCTTTGAGCATTACTGTTCAAGTATATATTTATCCCATTTGGATCCAACGTATCATCGCGCTGATGTCATTGTGGTAAATGTTTTAATCTTAGTCATTTTGTGAAACAAGATATAAAAGGAATGTTGAAATATATAGGATGAAAATTTGGATCCGTTCTCCCGCCTCTTTGTTACGTCGTGAATCTTGTATGAAGTACAATTGTTCAATATGCCAGGTGCCACAATGATAATCATGGCAAATGGCAAGAATGAGAGAAAATCAAAATTGAATGTGAAAAAGGCCCAACCAGTGTTTTATCCAGGATTTTTTGGTATGTTAAACCTCAGCTTCAGAGCATGGGATCCAGATGAGACTTATGGAGGATGATATTGGAGCTAAATGATGAGGTTTTATGAAAAAATTTTTGTGATTGGAGTTTGCGAAAAGAAAATAATTTTTTTGCTTGCCCCCTCCCGGGAAATTTGTTTTGCTGTTTGTAGTATTCCATTTTTTAGAATGCCATAATCAGCTACATGGAATTTCACCGACAGATTTCAAATTTCATCGAAAAATAAGCATCCGTTCAGGAGTTATAACGTTTTGAAAGTTTTTCAGATGCTGCAAAAATTTTAGCAAGATTTCAAAACGTTATAACTCCTGAACGGATGCTTATTTTTCGATGAAATTTGAAATCTGTCGGTGAAATTCCATGTAGCTGATTATGGCATTCTAAAAAATGGAATACTACAAACAGCAAAACAAATTTCCCGGGAGGGGGCAAGCAAAAAAATTATTTTCTTTTCACAAATTCCAATCACAAAAATTTTTTCATAAAACCTCATCATTTAGCTCCAATATCATCCTCCATAAGTCTCATCTGAATCCCATGCTCTGAAGCTGAGATTTAGCATACCAAAAAATCCTGGATAAAACACTGGTCCCAACGATATATTTAATAATCAGACAGATAAGGTAACGAGCGAAGACAGTGGAGAATGTGAGAGAAGAAGGAGAATAAAAGTGAATGAAGAGAAAAATATCAATAAAAGTGAATGTAACTAATGAAAAACGAAAATTATATCAACACCAAAATATAAAGTGCGGACAACAAGAGAAGGAGCGAAATTACAGAACGAAACAAATGCACATACATAATAAGTATCAAAAGAAAACATCAGTGACAGTTGTGCCATCACATTCCCCATTCCAGACCCTGACAAACATTTCTAATTAGCAAGTTATTTATACATCGTGAGTATATTTTTAATGACTCAATAATAAGCAAAACCATCGACACATTAGAAGACTCGGAGTCTTCTATTCTGTCTTATCGTACACAAGTTATAACGGGAGGTCTTCTATTATGTCCTTCAAAAAAGTCATATTTTTTGGCAGTCTCACCAACAACCTTTAACTTTTATTCATTTTTATTAGATACATCATTAGTAAACGATTTTCATTAATTGCACACCCGTAGAATGAGAAAGAAACAGATGTTATTCCGTAAAAAACAAAAAAAGAGGCCGTCATTGATAATATATGCTCTTAGAATAATACAGTCAATGTATCATAACATCTTAGTACAATGTCCAATAGCATTCTTTGTTCGACAGAATAAAACCTGCCACTAGCAACATTTAACCTCCTCAATAACTAAATAACTGGAAACAAAGGAAAATTAATTTTTTTTTGTCAGACCTATTTAAGTCAGTTGCTGATGTTGAGATTTGATTAGTATTGATAGAATTCGTTCACAGTAGAATCTACCACTAATGTTCATTTCAGAGTTAAGTGGACATGAACATTTTTTCAATAGCTTTACAACAAAAAGAGGGATAGAAGTTGAGTTTTTAGCACTATCAAGACTTGACATTGTTCCATCCTTTTACAAAGTTAAAGAAAAATTCCAGTCACTTTTCTTCTGAGATACATCCTTAGTTTTAAAGATGATCCTAATCGTTTTTGAAAACAATGTGCCTTCTCAACTATAATATAATGGACAGATAGTCTGGCTTCTCCTCTATCGATCCATACAAGGCCAAACTCGCTAACTATTTCCGTTCTAAAAATGTAAAGATTATACTGAAGACTACTCATCAAATTTCGTTAAAATCTGAGCAGTTAACAAATATTTCCTTCTATAAGTTTTTACTTACCTTCGATTTTGTGATATGTTTTATTAACCTTCAAATTTCTTTTTTGGTACTAAAAACATCATCAAGAGATATACATTGAATTTATTTTGATGATAATGAATCAATATATTCAGTTAGTTCTCTTCAAATCTTATTTTATTGGTATTTTTATCAAAATGATTTTCTGAATTGAAATCGGTGAACCGACAAGAATTTAAAGATGACATAAGTATAACTTGAGAAAACCGAGTTTTATTTCAATATATAAAGAGAAATGCAGTCATAATGAAAAATTTTTCTTTTTTCTAATTTTTTCTATTATTTATTTAATTGTAACAGTAATAAATAGAATTTTCGACCATTGACTGTTAGTAACAAGCTGGTGAAAGCGGTCATCATCAGTATAATATCCAAATACAACAATAACTATTTAAATCCATATTCCATAATCATATCTAAATTCATAATTTAAATTCATAATTTAAATCCATAATCTAATACAAGACTTAAGACCAAAAAAGAGAAGGGTGTGGGTGTGGATGTGGGTGTGGGTGTGGGTGTGTGGCTGTGGGGGTGTGGGTGTGGGTGGGTGTGGGTAGGTGTGGGTGTGGGTGGGCGTGGGTGGGTGTGGGCGTGGGTGGGTGTGGGTAGGTGTGGGTGTGGGTGGGTGTGGGCGTGGGTGCGGATATGGGTGTGGATCTTGTTTTTCATACTCACATCCACACCCACACCAACACCCACACCTTCAGGTGCTTCTTAATTTTGCATTGACGCTGAACAAATACCAGTATTAGCTGGAACTGTTGCAACTGCTTGGTTTTGTTGTTGTTCAGTATTTGTCGAAATAGAAGCTTCTTGTTGTTCAGTATTTCTCGAACTAAAAGGTTATTGTTGTCTTTGAGCAGGATGTGCAGCTGCTTTAATAACACGAGCACCACGTAACCAAGGATTTGATAATGGATCAGTAATTTCAACATGTGGTATTGTTGTATTGTCTATATAAAAGAAAAAAAGTAGAGAATAGAAAACTTTTTTTTCAATACTTTGATTGTCATTAAATAATTGTGGAAATATTTTATGACCAAATTGTTCTGCTGATGTTGAATGAATTAGTTCTTGTGCATTATTATAAGTATAAAAAGCATTTAAAGAACATGGAACGCCTATCTATTGAAAAAAAAGTAACAGCTTAATAATAATATTTTAAATAAAATGTCGAATTATTTTATCATTTTTTTTATTACTATTCACCTGAATATTTCTTTTACGATAATGAGAACGTTCAGCGCCATTATTTAATTTATTTAATTGATCTGGCGGCAAATTTTTAATCATGTGGCCTATTGTCACGTCCTGATAAAGTTGTATGCTTGTTATTTTCTTTTTTAAATTTTCTACATTTGCAAACTCCTGGGAAAATTCTGCTGACCTTAAATTACCAATTGCTTTATCTCCTATACGATGTAACTCTTCTAAAGGATCATCCATAAAGGATATCTGATCAGAGGGGGGGGGGGGGGGGATTATCAAAAATCGGACAAGTTCGGACCAGTATTTCTGATCGATTTATGGTTAGGGGAGGACAAAGTCTGGCAGAAAGTACTTTCATCCAACTTTACGGAAAACACAAGAAAAATGGTAAAATGTACATTTTCTGCAAAATTTTTTCCTCTCTTCCCTAAACTTTCATTTCCCAAAAATCGGTTTTGGCTTCAGAGATCCCGAAAACTCCAATCTGAAGACTTTTTCCATAGCACAGATGGGTGTCTTCGGACGCTCATGGCACAGTCACACAGGACAATGCTCACAGACTTCTGTGGTCCACAGTATCGTCCCCAAATTCATGTACCTATCCAAATTTTTTCCAGAAACTCTGCAAAATTTCGCAGAAACTATTTCAAATTTTTGGCAAAAAGTCTCCAAATTTGGTAGGTAAGCACCTCCATCGCCCCGCCCCATAATCGGGCACCTGATCTGGATAGAGGGGAGGAAGGTCAGCGGCATCCAGACGTCCGAACGCTCATTAAAAATTTTTGCAACAGTTTTCGCAAAACTTTCAAGTAAAATTATTTTTCAGACAGCATTTGAAAAAGAAAAATCCATCAGAATTCCACGAAGCATTATCTCGACATAACCAGCTGCCATTTATCTAGCGTAAAAAAGGATTTGAGCTAACAAATATAACGAAAAATGTCTGTCTAGTCATAAATTCATGAACGACAGATTATTAACCCTTTCACAGCGATAGGACCCACCGGTGGGTCCCACTATAGTGGGTGTACCATAATGAATGGCCAGTTTTTGTATTTATTTATTTTTATCATCTAGTACGTTTATTTTAAAAACAAAATATGCCATAAGATGCAGCGTGAAAAGCTTTACAATATAGATAATATCGCGTATTTTACAGTTGCACTTTTTGTTTTCAAAATGAGCAAAATTCTGTGCGACCAATTTTCACCTTTGCGAAAACTTCATTTATTCTACAAGAACGAGAATTTTCTTCTTTCTTATTTCCTCCTTTTATCACCTAATGTTTTCTTTAAAAAAATTCATATATATAGAAGATGCAGCGTGAAAAGCTCTACGATCTACAAAGGCCTATTTTAATTGTGCACTTTTTTGGTTTAAAAAAAATCAAGTTTCTGTGCGATCAATTGTCGTAAGGTTGAAAATTGGTCACGCAGAATTTTGCTCATTTCGAAAACAAAGAGTGCAACTATAAAATAAGCGATATTATCTATATTGTAAAGCTTTTCACGCTGCATGTTATGGCATATTTTGTTTTTAAAATAAACGTACTAGATGATAAAAATAAATAAACACAAAAGCTGGTCATTCATTATGGTACACCCGCTACAGTGGGGCCCACCAGTGGTGGAGGGTGGGTGTGAGGTGTGAGGTGTGGGTGTACGTGTGGATGTAGGTGTAGGTGTAGGTGTGGGTGAGGGGTGGGAGCGGGAGTGGGTGTGTGGGTGTGGGGCGTGGGTGTGGGGTGTGGGTGTACGTGTGGATGCGGGTGTGGGTGTAGGTGTGGGTATGGGTGTGGATCTTGTTTTTCATACTCACATCCACGCCCACACCCACACCCACACCCCACACCCCACACCCACACCCCACACCCACACCCACACCCTTTAAAACTAAGGATGTATCTCAGAAGAAAAGTGACTGGAATTTTTCTTTAACTTTGTAAAAGGATAGAACAATGTCAAGTCTTGATAGTGCTAAAAACTCAACTTTTGTCTCTCTTTTTGTTTTAAGGTTATTAAAGAATACCCATGTTCACTTAACTGTGAAATGGACATTAAGTGTAGAATAGTTTTGATTGATATTTGTAGTTTTACCGATTGAAATACCGAGATTCCGGAATTTCGCCAATAAGACTTTCGCCAATACATTTCGTGGAGTTTTGCCAATTGGCGAAAGTACGGCGAACTTTCGCCAATATACCCCCGGACTGTCGCCAATTGACGAAGGTACAGTGTGCTTTCAGCAATTTCATTGTAAATTAGACGTACACTAAAAAAATTTTTCTCACCTACATCGATGAGTGTAAACTATGATATATATATTTTAATAACATTAACTTCAGTGCTGACATATATCCTATATTAATATTGTTCCGTGACAACTGAGATAGTCCACCTCACTTTCGCCAATAGATTCTCTGGAACTTTGCCAATTGGCGAAAATCCACTGTACTATCGCGAATACATTCCCTGAAACTTAGCCAATTGGCGAAAGTTTACTGCACGTTTGCCAATATATCCTCGAGACTTTCGCCATTGGCGAATGTCTTATTGGCGAAAGTCTTATTGGCGAACATCCCACCACCCGAAATATCTTCATTCTTATTTCGAAAACACCGTCAAATGAAGACAGCAAATCATAAATTAAAGAAATCTGTAATTTGAAATGCTAGCGTCAATTAACCTGAAGTCCTAACATGAAATTTGTAATATAGTTTGCTTAAATTTATCAATGATGCCGATATGACTACGGACTATAGTAGAGTAGACAGTTATGTGTACGATCTTCTTCTTCGAATACATTTATCTATATTTTACAATGAAGAGATCTAATTTTTTTTCTATAGAAAAGCTTTTTCCAAAACTATTTTTCTTATTCAAGCAGTATTAGTGAAGCGATATGGCAATCGTCTTAAATGCAAACTTAAAGTTATCATAAGGTATGACAGATCATCATTATAGATTGTTTTTTAAACAACAGTAATTCGCATATATGTCATTTTTCAATTTGATCAAATTCATTTAATAAAATCGAAACGGAGTCAACAATTCAACTAATTAAAAGTTGTAGCAAATCACAAGAGGAAAAGTTTTGTCTTAAATCAGAGCATAAGAATGAACAAAGATATTTTTTAACTTCTTTTGATAATTTGTAAATAATTATATCAATCGTAATTTCGATGAAATTCACTTGAAAAATATTCATTGCAAGCTTTAATGTCATTGTTCATTCGCATATAACAGATAAAAATACATATGAAAATCTGAAATCGATATTTGAAATGCTTTAGAATTATGAAGCTCATCATTCTGAACAATTTTACTCTTGGGGGAGTGTCTCAGAATCTCTTATGAATCTGCTAAAACTTGAGTTTTAGTGTGCCTAGCAAAATCTACTGAGATTATACATTTACCGCACAAGCTCAATGACGACTATACAATTCCCCATGTGGGATAATTGTATGCAGCATTTTTTTGGAAGCGCTTTTTTCAAGCTTTTAAAAAAATACTGTCTTGACTTATGACCTTAATATTAGTTTAGAGCGATGCAGAAGACTTTTCGCTGTTGATCGGTAAAAAAAACTACAAAAAAAAACAGTGCCAATTGCTCAAAAATTAGGTTTTAAAGAATATATTTAAAAAATGGCTGAGATTATACATTTACTCTAATGATATCAGTGCATAGAAGACTGTGAGAAGTTTTTTTGCACCAATCGATAGAATATGAAACCAGGTAGGTATCTTATGAAGAAAATCTTTTATTTAAAATAAAAAGGTGATAGCCATTCTACTAAAGCTCAATGATTTTCTCTAAACCTTCAACCTCCCCCCCCCCCCTTCACTCCGATTACTCTGTCTTTTTTGTTAAATGAACCGAAGTTGACATCTGATTTTCGTGCTATTTTGTTATTTCTTCATCCAGTCAACTTGATTTTACTGGTATGTTAATCAACTCAGTATTCATTTTCAAATCTAATTCAATTCTAGATTTTCATTGAATTGTTAATAAAACAGCAAAATAAATTCGAAATGAACATAATATCCGTTAATCAATCTTGATTCTTTAACTTATTTGTATCAATTAAAATAATATCGCATATTCGATAGATTGTTTCTATCAAACAGAATCTATTCATGAAATTCAAAGTAAGTTGTCCGATCGTTTCATTATGCGATTAATATTCTTTACTTGATTCTTCTAGTTCATGAGCAATAATTTTAAACTTTTCATCATCAGAAAATGATTAGACAAGAAAATATTTTAATTAAGATAAATCGAAGCATTCAATTACATTATTCATTTAGAATCGTTGATGGACTTTATATTCGTATTTTATTATGTTTCAACAAACTAAAATTTTATATGAGCAATCATTGGATTCAGTATAAAGTTTGTCGTTTATTACATCTGAACAAGAATTCTCTAATATGAATTGTATCCTTTTTGGATTTATTTATCTATTATTTTTTTATAAAATATAATTTTAAACAATTTTGATTTTTAACTACCCTACGATGTATAAGCATCAGCACAAATGTTGAAACTTGTTGTGATCGAATGAAAAGTACCGGAAACTCAACTGTTTTTAAAACTGCTAAAAATGGCTTGTTAGCAAGATAAATATTTTAGTGCTGTTTCTTGTTTTAACTTGCATTATGTCGAGTAAAAAAAGAAGATAGTGAGTTCAAACTTGGAAAGAGAAAGCTGAAGAATCTAGATTTTCTATTTTTCTACGTATTCAGAGTAGACAGCAATTAGCGTTAAAAGCAAAAACGTTCGATTCCACGATTTCTGACGAACGTTTTAAACATTTGTAAGTAGGGACGCACCAATTCCTAGAATGTGATTTTAAAGATGACACTTTTTTTCTTATTAAGAATATAGTCCTTGTGAATTGTTTATATCAACTATGATCAGTTTTGTTTTGTTCTATTCGATACGGTAGTGGAAATCTTTGAGATACAAAATAAAGATTTTGGAATTGATCGAAACTTTTCATTTTTTAGTTCTTCTCGATCAACTCAAACTGACTTTAAGACTTGTATTTTGCATTAGACAAAACCTAAGAAGAGCTTCGGAAAGAGTACTTAAAACTGATTACAATTGCCATGAAAAGCTACTAGGAGTTCCATAATTCTAATATTGAATATTATGACCTGCATCCTCTGCAGATGCAGCCGTAACGATTATACATATGGACTTATGTTGTTCTTCTTTTCTTTTATTGTTAATCATGCATCATGGATTTTTTTCTTTCCTTTCATATATGTTGGAATTTTCCGTTTGTTCTATTCGTTTTTCATTCGTGTGGTGCCATGAATATGTTCTTCCTTTATATATCGTTTATGGAATTTTCCAACTCTTGTTATCGCTCTCTATATATATATAACGTCACATTGTTGTGTAGAGTCGATTGAGTCGAGATATAGTTATACAGATAGAACACAAGTGGAAATAAGATTTCACACTGAAAATATTCTAAACTCTCATTAGAAATCTAAGGAATTGGTTTATCCCTGTTTATAAGAATCCATGCCAAGTATTGAGAATTATCGGGCTTCTAGCGATTCTACATGCCAGTTTTGAACGTGCTTTCGAAATTATTCTTAGATTTTACATTGGGCAAAACCTAAGTCTCAAAATCAGTTTAAGTTGGTTAAAAATTCGCATTTTTTAATTCTTTTCGATCAATTCGAAAACCTTTGTTTTTTTTTGTATCTCATAGATTTCCACTACAACATCGGGTAGAAAAATACAAAATTGATCACACTTAATATAAATAATCCACAGGAACGACATTCTTAACAAGAAAAAAAGATGTCATCGTTGAAATCATGTTCTAAGACTTGGTATATTCCTACGTGTAAGTACACAAACTTTTAAAGATGTCTAAAATATACAGCTTTTATGAGCCCTACAAGAATATGTATGAAACAATTGAACAATACATTCTAGTAAGCTCATAAATAGCGAAACAGAAATTGCATTTGGCACCAATTTCGACGTAAATTAAAACTTTCAATAACTCGAAAGAATTGAATTCATTTGACTTAAATTTTTTTACCAATTACAACTATATAGCTACTCAAAATTTATATCCAGTGTGAAAACATTAAAGCTAACATACAGCCAAGATATGAAAGCATTCCTTATCTCACCTTTGTAACGAGCCATTTTTTATAGTTTTAAAAATATTAAAATTTTATGTTTTAAACTATTTCGTAAATTTTATTTTGCATATATATTTCAAAGTATATATCTTGCTCTGTTTGTGAGTGAAATAGTTAGACTTCGAGGATTTTTTTTTTGTTTGAACACAGCAGATCTCGACATTTGTACGAACACTGCTTATGTATCGTAGGTTAATTTCAATGTTCAATGAGAAATTACTGTAAAAATTCTTTCTTCGTGTTGGAATTTTTTATCGGTAATAATTCATTATTTTTTTGCTTGCTCGAGCCTACGTTAAACTGCAAGAAAAAAAAACACTTGAAAATTAATATTCAGCAAAGATTATTTTTATTTGAGAATCAATATTTTAAAACGCAGGTAGATGAAAAACAATATTATTTAGTTGATCAGTTGGTTTTTTTCTGAATAGTATGTGAGACACCTATACTGTGTTCTTTACCAAAACATCATAAGATCTTTTTTCTTACCAATCATTTTTTTTCGTTCTTGCGTAAGAAAAAAAACCAGTCTGGGCGAATGTCAAAAAAAAATACATTAGTTTCATAAGTGATTTTTGTATTACTTGCTAGTAATTAAACGAATATAACATAGCCTACTACTCTTTATTATAGATATGAAATATTGAAATATGGCTCTTCAACCACAAGAGAGTAAATTAAAATAATACTCTAATATCATTTTTTTTTGTCCATTGTTATCTATTTTAGAATACGAAGATCTTTTCAATTTATATGCTGATACTAGTGTTGAGACTTCTCAATACTCTGAAAATACTATAAAAAATTCCGTAACAGAAGTTACTTTTAGTCAAAGTAAAGTTTTGCTTTTTCTACGAAATGTAGTTTTTTAAAATGTTTGTTTTTTGTTTTATTTTAGTAACAGATATCGTTAGTGATGAGTCAACAGCACCATCTTCATCAAATAATAATCTATTATCTGATATCGAAGGTATTTCAATATTATATATATTTAAATAATCTATTTTTATTAAATATAGATTTCAATGATATTGATAAAAGTTTTTCAAATGCATCCGGTTTGTTATAAAATCATATTTCGATATATTATTCATGAATAAAATTATTTTTAGATATCGAATATAACATTGAAAAATTGCTGAAAAATCAAGAGTTTAATTTCATAGATTTGGTTAGTAACTGATTGTATATTAATAGTCAATTCTTACTGAGAAATTTTGATTTTAGCCGTGCGATGAAACGACTAAGTGGTTACCAACAGAATTAGATAAGATCGAGTTGGACAACATCGATAAATCGATTCAGGATCGAGAAATGAGCGTTGAAACTCAACCACCAACCAACATTCGTCGACGATATCGAAGTGATGGAAAACGTCAGATTGAAAAATCTCGTACTAAGCCAATGGCAATCAAAGTATGTTCAACATTTGTTTTTCTCTTACAATCGATTTTATTTCACAGTTTGTTACTTGTTTTAGTTGCCAAATTTAAAAAATTGTACATTAAATTCAAATCAATCATTTTGGATTGAATTAATATTAATAACTACTCAAGAAAATCCTGCCAACAAAGTATTTATTCATATCGATCAAATAGAATATCATGCAAATAATGTACCAGAATGTGATCATGGATATGTACGAATTCCATTAACCGAAATAGATATTCAAATGGGAATAAAACAGTAAGAAATCTTCTTTGTCTAATATATTAATCTTATTTCAAATTTAGACTAGCCCGTGTATCAATCATCAAAGAAAAATTAGAAGCATATACATTTGAATTAATACCATTCAATCATTCGTCAATAGATAATTCAGTTGAAATATGTATGTAGATTTTGTTCTTCAGTTTTTTTTATAATAATTAAATATTTTCTTTAATACCATAGATGAAAATGAAAATATTAAATCATTTATTAAAAAAGCAAAACTTTTTCGTGACACATACAAGTTAACATCAAGTCGTATTGCTTGTCAATTACTCATTAAACAAAATGAAACATGGCATATGACAAATATTGTATGTGAAACAGATGTTATGAAAGAAAGTAATTAATTAAAAAAAAACAAAAATTAGGTTTTTGAATAAATCGTTTTCGTTTTTTCAGTAGAAAAATCCAAAAAATCAAATAAGCGATCAAAATCTTCTAATATTAGAGATGATGATGATGATGATGATGATGATGATGATGACGATGATTATTCAGTTCATTGTCGAAGTTTGCCCAAGAAACGAAAACGATCTTCACCATCAAAGAAAAGTTTACGGGTAAAATATAATCTTTTTTTTCAGAAAAAAAATTTAATTATCTTTTAAATATTCTTTTTAGGTAACACGAGTTAAAAAATCGTAAATCAATTTTTACAAAACTATATTATAACTTGATCTCAATTACTGTTTAGTTTGATGTCGTTATTTCTGATTTATTTTCTGTGCATTATGCTTTTTTTTACAGTTATATCTGTTTGTTTTTATTTCTATATGCTTTTTAATCGCATAATATGAAGTCAAGAGTTTGTTAAACAAATAAAATAATAGTTTATTGTTATCATATTTTCAATGAATATAATTGAATTTTTAATAATATGATTAAAAACAAAACAAGATACTTGGAACAATCCATGAGTTTATTTTGTTGTTGTTATGAATTTTGTAAAAATATGTCAATAAGAAAATATGTTACATATATTTTTATTGATTGATGAAATTAAACATTTGATTATTTTTCAATATTTAATAGTAGAATTGTTGACAGAGAGTAATTAAATAATAATAATAATAATTAATAATTATAATTGCAAAAAACAACATGAGACATCTATGCTTTCGAATTCTCTATGAAAAAAAATATGATAAAAAAAAATTTTTCCTTCTTATTCCGTTCTTTTTCTCTTACTTGATGGAAGAGAACTGTAGGAAAAGAGGGTAGTAGAATTCAAGCATTTTATGAGAAAGTGGCGTAGTAGTCGGTTCATCATTTACAGTCAAATTACTAATTGATTCTTTTAGTAAATATTATTAAACTTTTGTTAGAAAACTTTTCATATTATTTTAGATTCAAATTCTTATATAGTGAAACGATCGATATGGCTTCTCAGCCACCTGATTGTAAGTTTATCTATTTTATTAGTCTTTTAAAAGAATTTCATTTTTATGTTATACTTTAGTTTGCGAGGATGAAACAACAAATAATTTTATCGATTTTGATCAAATTTTAAATCCTCCACATGGTTTTTGTAATGAATACGAAATTTTATTTTTTAGTGGAGGTAAATTTCATTATGAAATACTATTAAAAATGATGCAAGTTATATTATTATAGGTATTGGAACATTAAATACACCTACACTTGAAATAGCTAATCCACTGATTCAATGGGCACAAGCAAAACACGTCAATGATAACAATGGTGAGTTTTCTGTACAACTTGAATATAGTTAAATATAGTTCTCCTTTTTTATACATGTTTGTTACAGGTTGTCAAGAACTTTCTTCATTACCCATTAATCAAGGTATTGTTAAAGCAGTAGAGAATTAATGAAGAACACTATGCTATGAGAATTTATTTGTTAAATTTTAGAACTAACAGTTCCAAGTCAAAATACAAACGAAGAAATTGAATGTATACCATTAGGTTTGTAATTATTTTACTATTTGTGTTTTAATTCAAAAGAATAAAATTTGTTTTCGTTTTTTAGATGTTCAAGGTAACGATAATGATATAGAAAATAATTCACATCAACAGTTGGATGCATACGAGGAAGAACAAGTACTACAATCCATCGTAAATGATGTTCGTTAATTGCTAATTCTTTTTTTTTTTTTATAAAAAAATTAGTTTCATATTTTTATTTCAGTTACAAAATATAATAAGCAACGAAGAATCTAATACAATGGATGCACAAGCAGTTGTAAATGCTATCTATAGCTATAATAATCCAATCATGCGAATGCATACACAACCGGTTGAAAGACATCGTTTTCGTTATCGTTCTGATGGAATTCGTTATTTAGAACAATCTCGTCGTAATCCAATGTGTATTAAAGTTGTATCTTGTTCTACTTAATTATATTTTATAAATTGATTTTTCTTTTGTAGTTACCTATATTGCATGGATGTTTAATAAAAGCAAATCAATCATTTTGGCTTGAACTTACAATAGTCACTACGAAGGAAAATCCACAACGGAAAAGATTTATTCATCAACATGAAATGATCAATAATGAAGCAAATGTACAACAAAATGGTTTAGGTTCATTTCGTGTTTTATTAACAGATGAAGATATTCGTCGACGAAAAAAAATGTAAGAGACAAATACATGCTTTTTAATTTATTATATATCTATATATTTTTTAATGATTCTAGATTTCGGCATTTATCGATAATTAAAACAAAACTTGATGATTATATATTTCAATTAATTTCATTTGATCCTTTGATAGAAGATAATCATGTGGAGTTTTGTATGTACATCATTATTATCATCATTTTTTTTTGTATTGTTTTATTTTAACTAAAAATATTTATTTAGATACATTGCCAAATGAAGAACATATGACAAAAAAACAAAAAGCAAAATGTTTTGATCGAGTATATCATACAGACAAATATCAAATTTTTTGTCAATTAATGATAAAACAAAATGATCAATGGTATATGACACCTATTTATTGTAAAACACATGAAATTACAGACATTTAAATATAATTGATAAATCTTAATAATAAACAAGATGCTATGATCCAAAGGATCAGCGATGAATACGTTAATATATAAGTATTCTTGCTAAGGTCTTCATCCGCTGATAATTATTTTTTAGTATTATAATTAAGAAATTAATATTATATTTATTCTTGTGTTTTTTTTTCTTTTATTTGTAATTCATTTATTCAAACTAATAAACAAGCTAAAAATAAATTTACAATAGACTCTATATAATATAATCTATATATATATTTTTTTTTGACGATTACAAAACACAAAAAAACTAGAATTCTATTTACAAAGTAAAAATAATCATATCTAAAGTAATATAAAGTGGTTCCACTCAATGATTCATTTATGGTATTGCATCATTTTGTTTACTAGCTAAGTAATATTGATGATAAAATTTTACAAGTAGATATATATTTCAAAATATTTTCTTTTATTTTTATATTTATATCTAAATAAATAAACTTGTGAAAATGTTATGTCGTTCTTCAGACTCTTTCGAATTATTCATTAGTATTTTATCTAGGCCGATAGAGTACACCATAACTTACTCATTATCGGAGAAAATTTATAAGATAAAATTTTCTGTTCGATTTCTTTTATTTTAATAATAAATTTTCTTTCTATTTCATTTCTTTTACATTTATACTTCAACAAATGACTAATTGAAATTATTATAAATCACTTTTTACGATCAACTTTTGAATCAAAAACAAAAAAGCGAAATGCAACTATTTTTTTTTCTCTTCAAACAATTATGATATTTGTATTCTATCGTCATCTGTCTAAACCAGTTCTCTTGTTTTTTGTCTCTTCAGTTACTAATAGTCCTTATTTTTCTGACTCATATCATTGCAGAAGAAAAAAACGGAGAGAGAATGTCGTTTCATATTTTTACTTTTCCATTGTGGGAAAAAATGTTGTTGTCTGGAGGAACTCACTTTTTACTGATTATTTTTCTTTTTAAAAGTAAGAAGTATAACGTCTTTTTTCAATAGTATTATATACAAAACAAAATCATGTCTAATCAAGTAGATGAATGTATGTAAATATTTTTTCAAAATTGTTTAATAATATTTTGAATTCTTTGTTTTGTACAATTCTCATAGTAAGTTGGTTGGATGATACTAATATTGTTCGATATATAAAAGATTTATTCGATGATAAAGATCTATCAGACTCTGTTCAAGATTTCCAGTTTAGCAATGGTAAGATTCGTTTAGTAAATTCTTCCAAATTAACAGTTTAACATCTTGAATTAGTTGTACTGAAAAAGGATAGTATGGATCTATCACCAATGTTAAAGGACTACTCGGATACAAATATCGATAATGATTTCTTGGATAATTTTCAAAGTATGTTTTGATTATTATTACAATGATTTTATTTTTATCTATAAAATATTTTCAGATCCAATTGTTTCAACAGATTTCATTAGTCCTGCACTAGGTAAATCATGATAAGTATTCTCAACATTATGTACAATTTTTTTGTTAATTTCTACTATAGACAATCACTTGACCATTGCTGCTATCTTAGCCAATGAAGGATTTATAGGAGACGAATTTGACGAAATTCAAATCGACAGTTCACCTGAAGACACAGTAAGTTGTGTTTCATTTTCTAGATAAAATAAAAAAAAGATTATTTATAAATTCTATTTGTTTTATATAAGATTGTACCAGAAGATAACAATCAACCGGATATAAGCGAAACTCAAGAAACGATGAGTTTCGAGGAAAATACAAATCAATTTGCTGATATTGTTGATGCAATGATTGTTAAAGAACAACCAAAAGCTGATCAACGTGCTCGTTATGAAAGTGATGGTCCACGATTTTTACCTGATTCAAAAAAACATCCAATGTCTATTCAAGTTTGTTTTTTGAAATATTATTTATCTATAAATATTTTATCACTTAAATCTATTATTTATATTATATAGTTGCCGAATTTATCATCAGCATCATTGTCTGAAAATACATCATTTGGAATTGTTGTAACCATGGTAACATCAACAAAAAATCCAAAAAATAAAACATTTGTACATGTCAATGGTATCAAATATCGTACTGAAGATGCAATTGAAATAGATTATGGAAGTATTTTTCTTCCATTAACTAAATCGGATATAATAAAATGCGAAAAAAAGTAAATAAACATTGACTAGAATATTATTTCTGAATATATAATTTCCATCTTTTAGATTTCCACGTTTATCTAGAATCTGTAAAAAATTTGAAGATTATACATTTGATTTAACATCATTTGATACATCAACTGTAGAAAGAATAACCGAAAAGTGTTTGTATTTTGTTTTGTTTTTTGAATTTTTAATTAATTTTTGTTTGTTAATTAAAGATACACTTGCAAACGAAGATAGTATTGGCAAAGTTGCAAAAGGAAAACAATTTACTATTGATTATGATCTACTTTGCTATAAAATCATCTTTCAATTAGCATTGAAGCAAGACAATATTTTTATAATTTCACATATTAAATGTGAAACGGATTTAATTAATGAGCGTGAGTATATGACATTGACGTATATCGTCATCAATCTAAATAATTCTATCTAATGTTTAGAAAAAACAGCAACAAAAAGTGTTAAACGAAAAGCTTCATCAAATAAGAGAATGCCCAAAAAAAGAAAGTGCAACAATTATATGTCGACAATGAATTCATCCAAGAAATTCAATTCATCGGCATCAAAAACCGCCAAACGCTCAGTAAATATTTTTTCATTAGAAACTTATCTATAATCTATTCAAAATCAGAAAAAAAACGAACGATTTAGAACATAGGTCTACGAGAAATCAAAGTTCTCCCGTTTTACTTTTACACTTACACACCTTTTAACGGGTGACACGACAGTTTAGCTTCGGGATGTGAGTATGATTCTAGGTGTTAGTTTTCTCTACATTAATATACACACACTGACATTCATACCCATCACCACGTTATTTGGCTATTATTTGTTCGTCGATATCGAAAACTATCAACAAGAAGTTAATGTTTACCTTTTGATGATTGTATAATTGACATATTTAAGAAGGGATAGATAAAGAATGGTCGACCATGTTTTCTTTGTTTCGAGATATATATTATTCGTCTAGTGAATAACTAATCAAATACCAAGAATTCTTTTTATTCTTTTAAAAAGAGTCACTGACGCATTGACCGAGGAGAGTGATTAATTAGTTGTATATATCGTTATCTGGAATGTTATCGAATCTTAGTGAATAATGTACATATAGCTTATTATTTATTTTGATTAAAATCTCATATGGAAGGTCTAAATATCGGGGATTCTACTATCGGAAGCTCAACTACCGAGGATTCATTTGTCGGGATTCAACTGTTACAGACTCATCTGTCGATATGTCTCTCTTAAAGCTGTAAGAATAGTTTGATCGTTTTAATCCCTTTATTCCTTTTGGATATGGGTGTAGGTGAAAGTAACACGGTCACCCACGCACACATACACACCAAACTCATGTCCAAAAGGGCTAAACAGTCTGAAAGAACTAAGGGGAGTGAAGAGCCTAAAATAGGTCAAAGGTACTAAAGAAACTAAAAGAAATAAAGAATAAAAATATGAAAGTCATAATAGCTTAAAATGCATAGAATTATAACGAGATAAATTTTATTTCTTGTGAATCTCTCATTTCGAAATTTCAAATTTTATTATATTAATTACATATATCACAGCGTCTGGACAAATGCCATACGGGATGTTCTTTTTTAAATGACTCTCGCTGAGATTCGTGTAACTAGGAAAGTTGAAAAAAACATGATTGTGTTCTAAGAATGATTTCGTAGAATAATTGCAGAGTTCTATAATAGCATTTATCTTTATTCTATTTCTTTTTATCTACTATGAGAGAAGCTATTCCCACTAATAATACAAAACTTTTAGAATGAATGAAATACTCGATTTTAATAATAAAACTATTGCCGTTACTCTTTTTATAAATTTATCAGGATTAATTGGTCAAAGATAAATATGAACTAATGTGCTCCTTAGTTGAACATATTTATATATTAATTCCATCTAGTATCTTAAAAGTTATTTGTTATTTATAAAAAAATAAAAATAACAATAAAGAATATGATATATGAATATATGATTATCATTTAAAATTCTATAATGTTGTTTTCTTTTTTTTTTCTAGTCGATTCGAAAATCTAATTTTAAAAAAAATCAAGCCAAAGGTCCATATGTGGATAGCTCGTGACTGTCCTTGCAGAATGGCCTCATCCGCCGCACAACGTCTTTCGTCGTGCTGTAGCTATTTTGTTCTAAGAACACAGTGATCAAAATATATAAATATTTATTTTCCCTTTTCATGTTTGTTTTCGTTTATTTCATGTAATGACTCAATAATTACCCAGTGCCTCTTTTTTCGCTTTTACTATATTTAATTCATTTCGTGTGGTATGAGTTTTGACTAATACAATAAACATATATAATATATAAAAGAGAAATTATTTATCTAAAGAATGGTTTTTTTTTTCATATTCTGAATCATTTTCTTCGTCTATTTTCTGTGTCATTACGTTTTTTTGACATAAGCGTAGCGCTTTTTTTTTTCTTTCTTTGCCGTATACATATTCATATACATTTCGTTCTTTAGCATTCTATTTGCACTTGGGATTTTTTTTTATTCTTATCGATGTACGTCGTTATGACAAATGCGTCATAGAAAGAGAACCGAACAAAAATAGCCTTGTGTAAATGGGAGACTAGTAGAAAAAAAGACGGAGAGAGAATAAGAGAACACAAATGAAGTTGGAAAAAACCAAGAATTGGAAAAAAAAATGATTTGTCAAGGTAAAGAGAATAACAAAAAAACCCATAGTAAATACATAAGTAAATACATTTTTTCTGCCTTATCTTTTAACAATTATCATGAAAAAGTGTGTTACGTCAGTAGTAAGTAATCCGAACATTTTCGACTCCACTAAATAACACCACGTGGCTGTGTCTATATATTTGCTTTTCTTTTTATGAAAGAAAATTACATATACATTCCTATATTTTCTATCAATAATAAAAACACATTTGCTAGATTTATAGATTTATTTTTACTTGCAACCACTAATAGTGGTTGTTGACATGTTATTGTCTAAACCATTATTTTGTTACACATCACAAATATGAACTCTATGGAACAACAAAGTAAACATGAATGATTAATCAAGTCATGTTTTATAATTATTGTTTTTTTCAGTCAACACATCCAATATTAGTCCAATGGATAATCTTGATTTTATTCTTACATCCAGTATGTATCAAATAATATATATATATATACGTATAACTAGTTCTCCAATCTACTTTTTTTTTTTTGAAGATGTCAGCCAGTCATCATTATCAACTGAAGAAATCGGTAATATAAATATACTGTTGTCATTATATTTGCTCATAAAATATATAAACTTTTTTTTTTATTAATAATTTAGGTACTCGCGTTCGTTATGATTATAATACATGGGAATCATTTTATGAGATCGATGTTGCGGGTTAATAGATATGACAAAAAAAAAACACACAACTTTTTTTATTTTATTTTTATTAAGACTTAAATATGACATTATATTCCGATGAATTATTCAAAGATTTACTTGATGAATTTAAAGCAATCCAACAATATTCTTGTTAGCTTTATAAATTTCATTAAAAAAAAACTATAGGTTTTTCTTTTTTAAATAGCTTCAAGTTCTGTTACGGATGACTTAAGTGAATTATTAGCAGATGATACACACGTATTATCTCCAATAGAATCAAATGACATGGCTGATCGTACGTTTTTTTTCTTGTTTTATTTAATGAAATGTTCTTCATTACTTTAACTCATTGGTTACGGGATCCGAATATACATACATATATATATATATATGGACTAAGCTTTTATGCAGGTTATAACTTTTACAATCTTCTCATTTTCTTCAATCATAGGGCATTCTCTCTCACATATACTTTTAGCATCATAGCATCTCTATACATGTATATCAAGTGGGAAAGAAGAAATTGTGAATTTCAGGACCTATAAGAATTTATAGGCTCTCTATACGTAGAATCATACAAAACTCTATGAAATTAAACAGAAAACTGTAAAGTTGCGTAGAATCCTAGAACTATTGTTATCCTAGAAAATTTCGATTATTGCTGAAATTCTAATCTTACATCGAAGACTAAACGTTCAATTTTATTAGATCTATATTATAATATGGAAGCACAGGACTATTCATGGAACTATGCAAAAGAAATCGCAAGATAGGCTTTGGTTAACTTTACTTGACTTTGCAAGTACGGAATTATATAGTGTTGGTTGAAGTCTAACGCAATTTTATGGATTTCTTCAATTTATATAATCGATTTTAGATTTCTATGAACAAATCAGAATTTTTTTAAATTATCTTTGCAAAAATTCTGTAAGAGTTAATTTCTTCTTTAGGAATACAAAGTACTGATGAACACTTAGCCATGATTAAACCAAGTAATCCAGTATTACCAGTAATTCGTTCACATACTGGAAAAAGTGTTTTTCAAAAATAATAATACCATAGTTTTTTTTTCAAAAATCATTCATTTTTTAGTACCAACAAAAAATCTTCTTGGTACATCAATAGAATTGTCCACGTCAGTGGCTGTTACAGTTCCAACACCAAATCAATTACAAATTCTTCTTCCATTAGAAGATACATATAGAGCACGATATAAAAGTGATTATTTTCCACAAAATGGCCTTTCTCGAAGGCCACGTTATGTTGCTGATAAAGCTGGACATCACTATATTACATTACAAGTAGGAGAGAAAATAAAATACGATCGATTAAATATATTATTTCAAATATATAGATGCCAACAGCATATAAACGTGATTTTACAAATGAATATATTCGTGTTGCATTAATAACAACATCAATTGATGATCGTGGACATTTTTATAGTCCATATAAATTTCAAACAAATCATCATGATGCTAAAGTACCCGATCAAAATCCAATTTACATACCTGTATCAACACAACAAAAGAATAATTTTACTATGAAGTAAATAGTTGATATGAGAGAGAAAAAAAAAACTAAATTTTATTAACACATTTCTAGACTTCAACTTGTTTTGATTAAATCAAAATTAGATCAATTAAATGATGCTCAACCATTAAAATCATTTTCGGATACAATTACTAATATACAAAGTAAAGAAAAACTAAAAATAATTTGTTTTCCCTTTAAAAACAAATCATTTTTTTTTTCTTTACTCATATTTTAGATATTATTCATGACGAAAAATTAACACCAAAAGATTTAATCAATACATATCAACTTGAAAAATCACATATAGCATTCACATTATGTACAAAATTATCAAATGGTTTATATGATAGTCATCCTGAAACAACAGTTATTTCATCAATTATAACTGAATCATCAGCAAAACAATTAGCAATATCAAATAATAAATCAGGTAAATTATTCAATAATGTTTAATAATTATCAAATTTATTTATTATTTTCTTAGGAATGGTTACAAAAACTATCAGAAAAAAAATTTGTTGCCCAAAATGTTCACATTATTTTGATTATACTAATGATAATGTTACATTGGGAGTAAAAAAAAGACAATTAAATGCAAGTACAACACGTATAAATTCAAAAGTATAGAAAAGATTCTTTTTTATTTTGTTTTTAATATAAAATATTTTTTTCTTCTTCTTGAATATTTTTTAGTCAACTACTAACAAGCAGACCAATAGAAAGAGAAAAATTGTTAAATAAACAATTTTATTAATCATTTTCCATAACTTTAATTTGCTTATTTTACACACTATCTTTATATATATAATATATATATATATATATATGTTCTGCTATTTTCAATGCTTTTCTGAATTTATTATCAATTTGTTCTGGTTTTAATTTCTCTTTTTTTTTTCATTCGTTTCATCTTAATACAGCTGCAAGAAAGAAAAAACACATAAAAAACAATAATAGCAACTTTTATTATTAATGTAAAAGATTAGAACGAAGAGAATATTATCAACATTTTATTATTTATCATAGATTGTAAGTAATAGTTTAAAAATTGAGTTAAGTTTTAGAATATCAAATTATAAACCCAACATTGATATCAAAGTTCTTCATGATTCGTCTCATAATGACAATAATGATATAGCAAAATATTTCTTTATTCAATTTAAAAAATAAATAAATAACTATGCGTATTTAAAGTGTGATATATTCAAGTTTTCTAATGTTTTCTATAGATGATAAACCAAAAAAAAAATAGCCCAAGAAAAATTTATCATCTTCATTGTAGAATACTGAAATTCTCAAATATTAATTCTTATATATAAAGTATATTCAATGAATTCGTATGTAGGTTATTTTTGCAATTTTTTTCGACGTAGTACTATGAGTAATAGGTTATTCACACAACTAATCATAGGATTTATCCCTCATGATCAATTGTAATGAATAAGTGACTTGTTTCCATAGACACTTATTAGAAACTAACAAGAGGCAACTTCCTTTTTCTCTTTTTTTTTTCTTTTATTCTGTCTCGGTTTTTTTCTTTTATTCGATCTCGGTTTTTTTCGTTCGTTCTTTTCCGTCATTTGTTATAAATGAATAACGTCGCTATAAAAAAAAAACTACAAAACAGCTTTTATAAGTATGACGTAATACCATAACAAACAATCAATATAACAAAAGCAATATTTGTTTTTCATCAAAATAAAATTTTTTAGAGTTTAATAAATATCTTCATACATATAATATGTCTCAAGATCAATTATCAGTGGAAGAATTTCTTACCAATTTTTCAATTTACGATAATGATATTCAACAATCACTTGCATTAAATGAAAACTTATCGGATAAATGTCATGTTTTATCTGTCAATAATATTGCAATTTCGTATGATTCGATAGATTTTATCGGTAGGATGGAAAACCAACTTTACTCATTTGACTTAATATGTATGAAATTTTTTTCTATATATGTATATAGACCCACAAAATTGTGGTATCGACAAAAAGGACCTTGATTTATATTTGTCGGGGCAAGACAGTTCGAAAAGTAAGATAAAAGAATATCTGAAAAAAAGACAAGATTATTTCAGTAACCATGTTTCTATATAGGTATTGAAATTGATGTTAACGCAGATCTTGCATTGAATAATTATATTCCAATTCCATTCAAAAAACTTATTCGTAAGAAAACTAAATCTTTTTTTTTTCTATTTGATATCAATTTATAAAATTCTGTTGTCTTTTTTCATATTAAATCTAGGTGAAAATACACGTATGAAATCAAGATCTAATTCTATTCCATTATCTGAATCAGTTGGTGTTACAATGCCGAAACAAACTCAAAATTTATCGCATCGAATTGAAATCGTTCATGATCTCGAAATTGGTTATAAACCACGATATAAAAGTGATTATTTTTCTCAAGATGGAACTATACGAAAACCGCGATATGTGGCTGATCGAATCGGTAATCATTTTGTTACTATCAAAGTAATATTAATTCAATACTATTTTTAACTTATAAATCATCAATATACTTTATTGCATAGGTAGTACCTGGTGTTCAAGGTTGGATTCGAATCGATTGGGTAACCATTCCACTTGAAAACCATATTCGATATTCTATGCCTTACAAGTTTCAAACAAACAACGAATTGATTGACGTACCAGATGAGAACCCAATTTATGTACCTATTGAGGCTGATCGTTCAGGAATAATGCAGTTAGTAATTCATATCTATTATTTTTTTAATTCGATCTCATTCTTTGTTTTGGGGGAAAGTGTTAATTGTTCAAAGACAATCAGACCGAAGAACAAAATTTTGAATAGAAAAAGCTCGAAAAAAAAGAATCTCTAAATGCAGAAAGTCTAAATACAAAATCTCACAAGATAAAATATCGAATATTCAAAATCTTGAATGTTCATAAAACAGCCATTAACATTAAATTACTACTGAAGATAATCTTCTATCATTCGAACAATCCAAACGAGTATTATTAACTGCTGAATCATTCTTTTGCATGTTTTTCTGTTTTCTTTTTCATCGTTCTCTTTGGTATTTTGTATATGTAAGGTGAGAGTGTAGACTTTAACGTCGCTGTGGGTGAATATAAATCATCAATTCACCCACATTCACACTCTTAATGTCAAGACTTCAACATGCGGAAATTGATTTGAAAGAATATCTTCAAAGTTTATCATTACTCGTGACAATGGATATGAAAACTAAATATGATTCTCAAATCAATACTGAGTTTGTTTTTTTCTTCTGATGATCATATTTATTTTCACTTTTCTTTTGTGTCAATTTTCTCTCGAGGTCATGTATATTGTATTATACTCAATGTTGTATAAGTATACTGTTAATTCATAAATTATTATTATTCTTCAACAAATTGATGATTAATAAATTGTGTATCTATCAATTATTCAAATTACTTTTACATTTTACACTTTCGAGATTTTTTTTTTTCTGAATTCTTATTTGTTGTGATTTTGCATATTCGAGATTCTTTTCTTTCTGGATTTTTAGTTTCCGAGCTTTGTCTTCTTTGAGTTTTTACTGTTTCGGCCTTTCTTCGAGATTTTCGCATTCGACGAGCAATTAACATTAATTCTTCTTCTTTTTTTTTCAAATATAGACTCTATTTAGTATTAATTAAAGCAAAACAAGAAGAATTGAAATCACTTCAATCATTGAAACCATTTCCAGACATTCTTGATGTATCATATACAATTAATTTGAAATCAATGTTGTTATTCAATCCAAAACACATAATTCAAGAATATCAATTAGATAGATCTCAATTAGCATTTACATTTTGTACCTTAAGTCCAGATGGAAAATCATGTATACCTGAATGGAATACAACCGTTTATTCAACGGTTCTTACTGGTAAATAAATAATTTCTTATTTGATTAATTGAATATTTCATAATAAAAAAAAATATTTTGATTTTATAGAAATATCTACTGATATATCAAAAAAAAGAAAGGCAACTTGCCCAAGTTGTTCGCACACGTTCGAAATAACAACGGCCAGTATTCACGACCTCGATCATGATAAAACCGTGAAACGGCGAAAATAATAATTAGTGTACAAAAAAAAAAACAAGACGTGATATTACCTTTGGATACATTTGCATTTAATTTACTTGGTTTCGTTTGTACTATTTAATTTAGAAAAAAAGACCAATGTAGCTGGTATTTGACTTCTTCAAATGTAATCATATATTCAAATCGATTTACAAAATCAATCAATAATTATGTTCCTATGACTATTTTATTCAAGAAACTTAAATATTTTTTTTTCTTATTTTTATTTGAAAAAAAATTGTAATAAAATCAAATAAAAAACAAAAACAACTATAATTTACATAATGAATTTAAAGAAAAAGATCCAACAAATTATATATACATATATCAAAGAATTTAAAATAATTGTATCAAGCTGTAATGTTTTACAATCATATTAATTCTTCAAACAATGAGTTGTTTGGATGATTTATTTATGATATATGTATTGTACTCTATACAGTGGGTGAATATTTTTTTTTTTTTTAAATTTGTTCTATTTTAATTACTTGAACAATATGAATTAACATTTTAAAAAAATGCTATGATACTCAATTGTTTGTATAAATATTTCATCATTTAACGTTAATCACTTCCTTATCTTTTATGAATAACATATTACCTAATATTTTTGTTTTCATGTTTATTAAGAAAAGCCTTATCGACATATGTACAAGTCACCAAGTATACAAATAAAATATTGATACAAAATTATCTTTTCTATGACATGACCCATCTTTCAATAGATTTGCCTTCTCAATCAGACATGCAATACTGTTTTTTTTTGTGCAAGCAATGTATTATTTTGTTTTCTTATGAAACATATGAGTCATAAGTTTTTTTTTCATTCTGTACTTCCTGAGTGTAAATAGGGCACGGAAAAAACCCAATGCACACAGGTTTGCTTTTTCATATAAATACTGTATAACATAAAAACTAAAGACTATAAACAAAAAAACAATCGACAAAGGTAAGAAAGTCAATTTAGCAGCTATAAAAAAAAAGAGACAAACGATAATTTTCTTGTAGACAAGAATTTTGGTGCTTAGAATTTAACTGTATATCATCGCCCGTCACCAACATCGACGAAAAAAAAAAGATAAAAAATTAATAGTCCACAATTACTCGGAATATGGCATTTGTGAATAATGTACAATATGAACGCATATCTGTAGAAGCAAACAGCGACATTTTATTATCTATAAAAGAGGAAAATGAATTATTTCCTGAATTGGGCCTTGATCATTTATTTGGCCAAGATTTTTTTTCATTGAATTCTCCTTTTTCTAGTGAATATAATTGCCAAAATTTCACTGGTAAGATTTGAAAATAATATCTAATGGAAAATATAATGTTGTTTGATATTTTCTTTTTTATTTAGAATCAATAGGAAATCCCGTTGAATCAGATGAGCTCGACAGATATCTCGGACCAGGAAACTCTCGAGGTAAAAAAAAAATTACAAAAAAAAAAAAAGAAATAAAATATTTTCTATTAATCCTTTATTTTCAGATCTTTCTTTCGAACGTGATGATACTCGTGCATTAATAAATGATTTATTTGTATCACCTATAGGTGAGTAATGAAACTTTTCTAATTACATTGAATTATGAAATATTTTATTTTCTTATTTTTTAATAGAGAATAAAAATGAGTCAAAATCAAATACAAGACCAATTGAATTGTCATCGTCTGTTGGTGTTGGCCAGCCACAAATATCAATAAAACCGTCACATCAAATACAAATTGTTTTTCCATTAGAAGAATTTTTTCGAGCACGATATAAAAGTGATTATTTTACACACGATGGAAAGAGTCGTAAGCCAAGATATGTGACCGATCGCGTTGGCAATCATTTTATTACACTCCAAGTACCAGAAATTTTTTTATAAAATTTTTTCTTTGAATTCTATTATTTCTATTAATATCTTAGATACCATTGGGTGTTTCTGGTGGGATTCGAGTCGATTGGCTAACAATACCTACTGAATCGCATGAGCGATATTCTATGCCCTATCGATTTCAACGAGATAATGTATCAACTGATGTATCAGATTGTAATCCAGTATATATGCCCATCAAAACTGATAAGGCGGGAATGATGAAGTTCGTAATTTACATCGATTTCTTTTTCGATTCTATTTTGTTCTTTTTATTCTAGATTGTATTTGGTATTAATTAAATCGAAACAAGATGAATTAAAATCACTTCAACCTCTAAAACCATTTCGTCCATTGCAAGATGTTTTTGGTATATCGAATAAAAATAATTTTAAACAAATGCCTCAATTACATCCAAAACAATTAATTCAAAAGTATCAATTGGATAAATCTCAATTAGCATTTACATATTGTGCATTAAGTTCAAATGGAAAAAATTTTATTCCTGAATGGGATACAACTGTTTACTCAACAGTTCTCACCGGTAAGAAATAAATATTTATTGTTTAAATATAAATATTAAACAAACAAATATTCTTTTATTTAAAGAAGTACCACCGGAAAATCTCAAAAGGAAAACACTTTCATGTCCGAATTGTGCACATGTATTTGATTTATCATCGGTTGGTGATGATCATGATAGTATTCAAGAAACAGTAAAAGATAAACGAAAAGTAAATGAACGTAATTGTGAAAAACCAATACAACCAACAAAAGTATGATTGAATCATTATAATCGAAATCTGTTATTACTTGTTTTTTTTTATTTTAGAAACGCAAGTCTATTCCAAATGACATAGTTAATCTTCATTGTTTATCGGATTAATATTTATATATTTCACTTGTGGAGTAATGCTTACATTTAATATATTTATATGCATGATTAATATGACATTATATGATATGTATTTTAGAGGTTGTAAGAAAAACATAATAATAATAAAACATGACACAACTTTTTCGTCATAATTGTTTAGGCAAATTTGAATTTATTTATATTGTATTTATGTTATTTTCTTTGTTTTTTTCTTAATTGTATGTAAATGATTGGTCAAAATAAATGTTTTAAATTGGATTAAAATTAAGTACAACAATGTATCATATTTTGTTTGGTTTTCAAGAAATTGTTCTGAAATATTCGACAATGATGTGGCTTTATAAATCAAACAAAAGATTTAATTGATTGTACAGACATAGTTGAACGTTAAATTATGGTTTTTTTTAGTCGCAGTGCTTTAACGTAAAGCAAAAGAAAACGATGATAAGATAAACAAGATGATGATGGTCTATGAACAGAGCTCTAGAATAATAGATCTCTATTGTCTTTTATCAAGAATATTTCTGTGCACATATTTTTTTGATCATCTAAAATCTCTTGTGATAATAGATTGTTAAGCAGTCGAAAACAGGAGATGTATACATAGGTCCAGTTTCAAATTAACTCCAAATTTATTAGCGCATGCTTTTTATGATGCTGTTATGATCTGCTGTAGCGTATAGACCGTCAATCTGTTCCACTGCCTAACATATTGTGCATATGAGTAAAGAAAGTGTCCGCACCTACACCCTTAGTGGTTGGTTGCCATTTTCCATTACTTATGCTTAGAGGTACAAATCGATGTATAGATTGACGACGATGGTGGCTAGATTTATTCTAACTTTCTTCCTCTGTTGGCAATGATGACCGAAATTTTTCAATGAATTTTTAATAAAAATTTCTTTCATTTCGAGAAATGTTGAAATGATGGTAGAAAACTTATTCACAAGAAACCAGAGGATAACATCTCGAAAAACTGATTTAAAACATCGGAAATTTTTAAAAGTTAAATATCTATTTTTGTGTGGTGGTAGCGACGTACACTTCTACTTATATCTTCAATCATCGACAACAGAAAAATCCTCAAAGAAAATTCGTATTTTGTGCAAAAAACAGTAAGAACTAGAAAGTAAACTGACACTAGATATGAATGTACTGAATGTGACATCAAACTTTGTATTTTCTGTTGTTTTCAAGATTATTGTATTCTAAAGTACTTCTAGACATTTTTTTCATATCGATATGAATAAATATATGAAATCAAGATTTCGAAAATTTCCTTTATTCTTTTAAAAGTAATCTCGTTCTCAAGAGGTTAAATCTGAAATCTGAAATAATAACAAATAAGCAAAGATGTGTAAACATATTATCGATACATGACAAATATAGATGTTCTCAGTTTTAAATAACAGAAATAATATATGTCATATTTTACACAGCAGTCGTTCTGAACCATTTGTAAATAAAAAAATACAACAGAACTACTGCGTGAATGTTGAGTTTATGTTATTATAGTTCGATTAATAAACAAATTGTATCAAATATTAATAAATTATTGTCTGACTATGTACAATTTTATGATCGGTAATAAATATTTTGATATTTTCCTAATTATCGTTGGTAATCACATGTTTATGTGCTGACATAGCATTTTATATCTTATTTCGCTTTTTTTCAGTAAATAGAAGTCTCAAGCATCACTAATAATAACTGTCGTTCTACTTCAATTGAACTAATGAGACAATTATTGTTCAAACAAAAACATATATTTCTATTATCAATTGTATCAACTCCTACATACATCTTCATAGTCAAAGGTTTGGCATCCACAAAAACATATAATTTTCTCTCTAAGTGTCATATGTATTATTTGATTTATACGAAATTAATTTGATGGTCTTGAGAATACACAGACGGTATCGAATAAACAAACACAACATGTGTAGATTATTGAACATGTAGTCTCTTGTTTAATGTCCTACGAGAACGATATTAAAAATGGATTTTCTCGAAAATTATTTTGTTTTATTTATATATTCTCCATACTTTGCTTTTTTAAATAAAAAATGTCGAGATCACGCGAATGTTACATTGCACTCTAAAAAATTAAGACATTTAGATAAGACAGTTTAAGTGTCTATTTTGCATTAATTTTGCTTGAGCGTCTAAAATCGGTTATCCATTGACACGTGGCGCGTCTTACTAAGACACACTATATGTCTAAAAAAAAAGCCGCATCACATGTCTCAATAAGACGCGTCACGTGTCAACGGATAACCGATTTTAGACGCTCAAGCAAAATTAATGTAAAATAGACACTTGAACTGTCTTGTACGACACATAACATTTTTTAGAGTGTGTTGATAAATAGAGTTCAACATTCTTCCAAAGACTTGTCCACCACTTGTCAATTAAAAGAAAAATAACATAAAGTAGACAAGTTTATTCATTATTCATTAAATTATAATTTAACTATCATCTTCAAAAGGACTATTATTCAGATTACCTCGCAAATAACATTAATATTATTCTCTTCTGCTCTTGAATGTTTTCGTTTTTTCATCGGTGTTACTGATGTACTAGCATTTTTTTTCTTTCTTCAATTGTTCAATTGATAAAAGAAATAATTCTCTTAACTTAATCTTGATAAATTTTAACGTATAAATAATAATTGATTTATTTTATGAAAATGTGCATCCAATAATAATTTCATTTTTAATTTAAGATCACTTTATGTTGTGCAAAGTGTGACGTTGACAGAAACTACTATCTGGTAATGATAGTTTTTCTCAAACACGAAAAATGAAATCATAATAGGAATTCTGAAAATATTACGAGAATGAAAATTGAGAAAAGTTATTTCCATAGAACTCTCATAGCTATTTTGTATATTAAAAAAATATATATGCATTTATTTCTTTCTTATTGAAATAAATATAGCAGAAACTTTTAATTTTATAAACTCGGTTACATTACACTTTTTTATTCACTAACTAATAATTGGTTATAACACAACTATCACAGTTATCATTTTATAGAATGATTCGGTCAATCCACTAATTAGGAAAATAAAATAATACTGATGAGAGATCAAAATTGAAATCAGTATCTTTTGGCTATGCATTTTACCGCTCATCAAGTTTCACTAATAAATATTTTCACAGAACAATCAGACTCTTAAAATCAAGAAAGTTGTTAAACAATACCAATCGCGATTGCTTAAAAGCGATTCCAAGGGTTAGTAGAGATCTTTGATGAGTGACAGTGTCAAATGCAAAAAGAACGCTGAACATTACTACCGTTAATTAATAATTAATTCCAAAATACTTTAAGAGTAAACAAAAATAAATAGAAATTTGAAGTATTTAAAATGAAATAGTACTGAAAATCAGATCTAAAAAGGAATAATGTAACTGTGTGTCTAAAAATTCTTTTTAATATTTTTTGAAAAAAAGATCTGTTCGTTTCGCTAAATGTTGAGGAAGAAACTCTGACTTATATAAAGATGAAATGCTAAAAATAATGTTGTAACAAGTCAAATATTTTTTTCATCTATAAATCATATAACACAATGTCAGAGACAAGGCTTCATAAATTAGCTATGATGTGTATTTACTAAGATTTAGATTTTAAAGTTGATTTTATTATTGATGAGATTTCAGAATCTAATTGTCTTCAAGTTTTTTATGTTTTACTTCTCATTGATTTTTAATAAAAGCTATTTATTCATGAATTTCTAAATTTATTGTACAGAAAATGATACAGTGAAATTCACATAACCTGGGAAGATATCATTTAAAATTAAAATTGTCACATCCTTCCCTTCGCCGATTGAAATTCTGGATCTGCCACTGTTTTAAGCAATATTTTTTAAAATAAAAATATCTAAAAATTGATTATATGATTTTCAAATAATCATTCGTTTTAAATATTTTCATTGAACAGAATCTTTCAAATTCTGTTGAAGATTTGAATAACTATCTGAAAGTTCTTACTTTTGTTATTTGTGACAAAGAAATAAACATTTGTATATGATGTACTAATTATCAGATCAGAGGATTGGAAAATGATCCGTTGCTATGAAACACTTTTTCCTCCTCAAGTGACATCTACAGAACATTTCTTGTATTTTATGTAATAATAAATTATTTGTATTTTTCTCATGTTTAATATACAATTTGTAATCATTTTTCAATATATTTACCACCAAAGAGGTATATACTCAACATTTCATTGGACGTAAACAACCTTCATTTATACAAAAGATGGCCGTTGCTATAATTTAGACATTTTCATACTCTTTCTGGTTTGTTCGGCATCTTTTTTAAAATGTCACAACTATTATAAACTCAAATTTATTTCATTGATAACATATTTAACTATATATATTTCTAATCAAATAACTAATCTCTCCTTTTAGATCATTGTTTAATTTCAATTGTAATACATTCAAACAAATCGATTGAAAACAAAAGAAAAAAAGTAAATAAAACAAAAATATTTTCTTTAATAAATTCTAATTTATATAATCAATTCTAGAATGACAGTTGAAACAGATACAATAAAAAATCCAAAAGAATCTCCATTAAAAGCAAAACGTAAACGTGCATCACGTTCAAGCTCAAGTGAATCAAGTTCATCAGGTACAACAAGTTCATCATCAGCTTCAAGTCGTTCATCATCATCATCATCATCAAACTCATCATCATCAACTAGTCGTTCATCTTCAGGTGCATCGTCACCAGAAAAAAAGAATGATCGTACATCAACTAAAGTTATTAATAATAAATCATCAAATAAAAAATCTTTAGAACATGGATCAGTTGATGAGAAAAAACCGATTGTTCCAACAGTTTCAACACATCGTAATGCAAGTCCACCATCATCATCATCACGTCGACAAGAAAAAGAAGCAACGAAAATTTATATTGGTAAATTATCATTAAATGTTACTAAAGAACATTTAGCTGAAATTTTTGGAACATTTGGTGAAATTAAAGAAATTGATTTACCATCACATCGTATACATCCGAATCTTCATCGTGGTTTTGCACATATTGAATATGTTTCATCAAATGGTGCTGAACAAGCATGTAAATATATGGAAACTGGACAAATTGATGGACAAGAAATTGTTTGTGTACTTGTTCATGGTCAACCACCGCATTTATCTGCTGATAGAAATCGTCGTGAATTATCACCATATCATCGAAGACGTCGACGTTCACCATTACCACCATCACGTCATTATCCACCACCAAGACGTATGGGAGATCGTGAACGTGATCGAGGACGATATAATGATCGACGAAGTGGATATTCACCACCACCAAGAAATTATCGACGTGGACAATCACCACCGACATCAGGTCGACGAACAGGTGCAAGTGGAAATACGGCTGAATCACCTAAGAGAAAAGAACGTCGATATTCACGATCAAGTTCAAGTGAATCAAAATAAAATTACATTTATCTTTATATATGTTTGTGTGTTAGCTTCCTTTTTCTTTTTTTTCTTGTGCTTGTTTATTGTTCTTGTTCTTATTATTGTTGTTTGTATGAAAAATTCAACAACAGAAAAGAAAAAATAAGAATAAAATTCTTTTGTTTGATTTCATGTTCGTTAATTACAGACAAATGATTATTTAATATAACTGAAACAAAAGAAAAAATTAATACTATGATTTGAAGACATATTAGAAGTTATTGTTCTTTTTTTTTTATTTCTTTCTTTAATTGTTATTCAAGATGAGAAAGTTTTAATTGAATTAAAAGAAAAAAAAACAACATCTCATATTTGTTTTGATAATGTTATTGATATATACACAGAGTATTTCATAAGTCTTAAGGGACGACAAAAAATTAGTTTATACGCAGATAGAAAATAATAATTTCTAACTGAATGTTTTTATATGAGTCTATGTGGCAATCTTTCAAACGACATACTATTAGATAATATCTTCTCAAATGTTGTATCCAGCATGAGGGTCAATGGAACAGCACCACTCCGAAAATTTGTAGTTATTGGAACATGTACAAGATATTTGTGCTCTCAAAAATAGGTATTCATCCTTCCGGAAGAGAAAATCTGAATACAATACTGATCTTCTCTTTTAATAATAAAAATATAAGCATTGAGAATGTGATGATAAATTGATGAAACGTGATTTTTTTTTGTAAAGTGCTGAACAATTCTATATAAAAAAAAGAATCAATAATTATTTATATTGTTCGAAACTCATCATGATTCATTGGTTACATGTTCAGTCAAGCTATGTATGATGTAGTAAGTAACGAGATTGAAATGGATAAAATATACGAACATGTCGTGTGCAGAACGAAATACAAAGAACAAAGATTGAATTTTGAACTATTGATGAATTATTTAATAATAGACTTTTATCTCAAAGAAGTTGACGTATGGTCTCAATGAAAGTGTATGAGAAATATTAAAGGAAAAAATATGAGAAGAAGAATTTTTTCAGTTGCAAAAAAAAACTAGATTGAACAAGAATGTAAAACAAAAAATAACTTGTAATGACTGATAAAATTTCTAAGAGACTTGCCGAATCAATTAAACAATGTGGTAGATGACAAATACGTCATAGTTAAATGAGATTTTTGTATAATTAGATTAATGTAAGAGTATTTTTCGTTTGTATTCTTATTATTGCAAGATTTCAATAATATGTCACGATTTGGTCTGCATATGAACTAACATTGTCACGCTTCAAGACTTATGAAACAATCTGTATTGATAAACTGGATTGATTTGGAAGAATTTCAATATGAATCATTGTTGTTTACGTTTTATTCGAAAACTCGGATATTTTAAAGTCTCTTGATTAAAAATGTTAATTAAGCTAATTGATTTCTTTGATGATCAATCATCGTAAAAATTTTAGCTTTAAATAATAAAATATCTTAGCGATTTTCTATGTGTGACAAACATTTCCGGTATTGTTGATTCTATAAACGTTCTGATGAAGTTTTAATATAAGTGAGAATAACGAAAATAATGATGAGGAATGTATTGATTAGAAATTTGACGAACATATCGGTGAAAATTGAAACCAAAAATTGGAAAACTTAATAATTCTAGCATCTTTTTTTTTTTAAAGTACTGCTTCATTTTCCATCAGACATTCCTAATGTAATTTAGATACTTTAACGATGCATACTGCTGAAAAAAAAACAATCGATATTGCATTGATTTAGAGCGCTCAAATTTTGTAAAAATTTTTTTTTGTGTAAATAATTTCTATATTAATAGAAAAAAAAACCAGAGGTAATAGTGAACGCATTATAGCGTTAATTAACCATGGTTCATGGCAAATGTACCAATTATACAAGGTGATCCGATTGTTAAAATTACTAATAAAGAAGAAAAAGAGGATGATCGTTTCGAAATTTTATCATCTATAATTAATCATCGTTTTGAAATATTAAAACGACTTGGTTCAGGTTCTTTTGGTGAAGTTTTTCTTGCTAAAGATATAACAACTAATTTATTATGTGCTATTAAAACTGAACGAAATGATTCAAAACATCCACAATTACATATTGAACAACAAATATTTTTAAGAATGAAAAATTGTAAAAATTAGTTTTTCATGAATTTTATTATTTCTATAATATCAATATATTTTTAGGTCTAGGTTATCCATCAATGATAACTCTTATTGAAGAAAAAGGTTTTATTATTCTTGCTATGGATTTATTAGGTCCATCACTTGAAGATTTACTTAATTTTTGTCAAAGAAAATTTAGTAAAAAAACAGTTCTTATGCTTATTGATCAAGCTATTTTACGTATTCAACATATGCATGAAAGATTTTTAATTCATCGAGACGTAAATAATTAATTGAATTCTTAAAATTTCTATTATAATTATACTTTATTTAGTTAAAACCTGATAATTTTCTTATGGGTATAAAACAAAAAGCAAATATATTACATGTTATCGATTTTGGTCTTTGTAAACAATATCGAGATCCAATTACACATATTCATATATCATTAACCTATGGTAAAAGTTTAACAGGCACTGCTCGTTATGCTAGTAAATATTCTTCTGTTTTGTTTTTAATCATTTCTACATATATTTATATATATATATATAGATTAAATAAATTTTAGGTATATATACACATCAAGGATATGAACAATCACGTCGTGATGATCTTGAATCATTAATATATATTCTTATTTATTTATCTAAAGGTGAATTACCTTGGATGGGTATAAAAGCAAGTGATAAAAGAAAAAAATATGAATTAATTGCAATGAAAAAAATGAATATAACATCAAATGAATTATTTAAAAATTTACCTAAACAATATAAAATAATATATAATTATATTCGTTCATTAACATTTAATGAAAAACCTGATTATATATATATACGTTCACAAATTCGTTCTATTTTTTTAAAATATCATTATAAATATGATTATATTTATGATTGGTATTATATGGCTAAACGAATGAAAAATATTTTAGATAAACCAGAATGATCAAATACAAATGATTTATTATTTTCTAGTTCAATTATTATACAAAAAGAAAAAGAAAAAAGGTAACCAATAACTTGAAGGTATTTGATTCAATATGATATCGACTAACCTCTGACATATGACCTCAAGAAAAAGAGCAGTGAACTAAAGAAAATTGCTCTTGTCATTTTTTCTTTTATCGATCAGACAATCAATTTTTTTTCAATTATATTACTAACAAAAGAATGTCAAAATTGATTTTATATTTTGACTTATTTTATGCAATATGGATTCATGATTATGAATGTTCAAAACGTAACCAAATAGAGTAGGAGGAAGAATGAGAAGAAGTCATCATCTGTTGCTTCTGGCCAAAGGGTATTCTATATGAAATGTTACGATAGTAGGATTGAATTATATGTCACTCTCATTTTATTCTCATCAACATATGCGTCATATGAATCTTTAGTTTTTCACATTGATGAATCAAACAAAAATAAAACGACCTTTTTCTCTTATTCTTTGATACACATATTTAAATAAAGTCATTCTATCCATATATTCATTAGTCTTTTTGGCATTTACTTTTTTCCCTCTTCATGATCATATGATACATTTACATGAACATTTAAATAAATTCATCAGTTTCATTGAATAGCTAAGTATGAAAATAACGAGGAAATAGTTTTGATATGTGTAAAAAGAAATAAAAATAAAAAAAAGAAAATAATTTTCAATTGATATTATTTGAGAAAAATATGAGTCTTGAAGTACTTGCCGAACAAAAACGATTACAACAAACGACACCATTATTCAATGCTGAACTTATTAATAAATATTCAAAATATATTAAAACAATTGGAAAACGTGTTGTTGAAGGTTTGTAATGAAAATTTTGAATTAGTTTTATTTATTATTATTTTCTTTTTTTTTTATAGTTGAATTTTGTTGGTTTCAAGCAAATCCATGTCAAAGTTTTCAATTACGAATGACTGAAAAACAATTTATTGAAGCACAAAAATATATTTCTTCAAAAAGTTAGTTTGAAAAATAAATAGATATTTCTTTTTCTATTATTATTATTATTATTTTTTTTTTCTTATATTCAGAATTACTTAATATGAATTTTGAACAATTTATTGATTTAATTGCTCCTGTATTTGCTAATAATGCAGCTGAAATAAATGATTTTATATTACGTTCAACATTTGATTGTTTATTTGATCAAAATTCAAATGGTACAATTGAACAAGAAGAATTTGATTCACTTTTAATATTACTTAAAGCATTTAATACAAATGAAAATGATTTTGAAAAAAAAATTTTATTATATGAACATCTTCGACAAACATTTACTAATCGTAATAATCATATTTCATTTAAAGGTACAAAAAAAAAAACAAGAAATTCAAACTAAACAAAAATAAATTTTTTTCTGTTTATTTAGAATTCAATGAATTTGTTAAATGTGGTTATGTTCGAGAATTATTAATGAATTAAATATGAACCAAAATTTGAAAACATTATAGAATGATCTCTATTATATATAAATAGAATTTATTTGTTGTGAAACATTTAGGAACACAAAAATTTGTTTTATGAAAATAATAAAACGAAAGTAAAATTATAGAAATCTTATTATAAATGAAGAATGTAAAAGTCTTTAGAGTAGTTTCATTGAAGAGAAGAATGATCCAATGCCGCTAGGATGGGAGAGGATCGAGCGTTTTCTTGAAAATTGGTGAGCAACGAAAAAACAAGAAATAAAACACTGGAACTTCGTAGGAGAAAATCATCTGATACAAGTAATAGGTGTATTATGCTTTTTATATCGAGATTATCGAATTTATTGATATTCCTTCTGGTTCAATGATTTTTTTTGTCCGTTAATCTTGGAAGCACTGCACTAATTTTCATTTTTGTAGAAAAAACACTACATATTATTAATAGTAGTGATTGTTCTGAACAAAGCAAAATACTTTGAAGACAATTATTTTAATGTATTATTATTTCATTAGTTATAATATATGCTTATATCGGCTTTACACAACAGAGAAATAGCATAAAATGTATCTAACTCCTGTTTTATTTTATTTTACACACGTACATTACAATTTATTATGTACTGTTTTTTCCATGAAACTATTATTTAATATTGTATTAACTTATAAAGTCATAAATATTACTTTTGTAATAACTTTGTATCTTCATTGATATTTGCTGAAAAATATTAAATTTATTGAATAATATGCTTGCATTATAGAATGAGAAAAGATTCCTATGAAAATAAAAGAATTTTTGTAACTCATTTTCAAGAGAAACGAAGATGTAAATTAATAATCTACGACGATCTTTGACTTGTTTTATATTGTATAACTTCATTCAAGATGAGAACATGTTAAATAAGGCTCATATTATTATTTATTTATTTATCTAATAGTCATTTTATGAATAAAAATCTGCTATAGTAAATAAATCATCATGAATGACAAAGAGAAATTTAATAATTTAGTGAGAATTTCTTTTTTAAAAAGATATTAAGTTTGATTCTTTCATAAAATTTTTAGAAAAGAATTTAGAATTCCATAGAAAGTAGTGGGTTCGATTAGAATCTAAGGATTTCAGTAACAGTATAGCATTACTGAACAAAATTTTGTAGAATTATATCGATTTTTTTTGTAATTTAACAATTTCATATTACCACGCATGTCAATAAAATGGATAGAAAGTCTAATCAACTATAGGACTAAACCTTTAATTGGAACTATTACGCTTTAAGATCATAATCTACTAAATGATGCTGTAATCTTAGCAATATCAAGCATAACAAGAACAATATTAGAATCATTTGAAAAGACAGAAGATCAAAAGAAATTATAATTTGTAAAGAAATAACCTTCAAATGTGTATTCAAATGTTGCATAACAGAAAGATAAATAAATTATTAGCTCTTGAAGGTCTTCTTTTGATAAGAACATCAACATTATTTGCTCACATTGACTACTATTCATTTATTACACTTCATTTCAACTATATACGAACAAGTTTATTTGAACAATACAATCAAATAAAAATATATTGTCATCTTATTGAATATCTATAAATAAACAAACTAATTAGTTTCTGTAATAATGTCGATTCTAACTGTTCCAAGACAACAAATTTTAATATAAAACAAGTTTTTTACTTATTCATTAGTAAAAAAAAGTGTCTCTGCGTCGAAATCTGCTTTAAATAGAGTCGATAAAACCTAAAATGAATATAATGATCATGAAATTTCAATTACATTAGCAACAATAACAACATATAAAAAATATCAAGATTCACGAATCATCACAATACTAACAAAGAAAAACATTTTTAAATACTCAAATGTTTCTTTTTTGTCATTATGTAGTAAGTGAGAATATAGAAAATAATGAATCTCTAGACTGAACCATGTAGGAAAAATTTCAGTCGTACGTGTACAAATTCGAAATTCACTCTCATATTGATATAGCCAATGATGAAATACAGACTGGCTCAAAAAATAACTTTACTCAACAAACAATTGTATATCATCATTATAATTCAATTAGGTGAGCTGATTGTTTTATCGTCAGACAAATGAATGTACATAGTTCATATTCATAAGACAACCATTAATGTAGTCATTGAAGGATTATTAAAAAAATTTTATATTCTTCTAGCAAAACTATAGAGAATACATCTAACTCCGAGACATGGATAATTGCTCGCCATGCAAATTTTTATAAGAATTTTAAATAAAATAACAAAATATAATAAATTCAATTCTTGTGAAAGGATGATCTTCATCATAAATTGATTGAGTTAATTTTTCTAATATTTATCAAATTGATGATTCTAATATAAAGACAAGTTGGATTCAACAAGACACACAGACTAACCGAATGACCTTACAAAAGACGATTATGTCAGTTACTATATCAAAAATCTCTAAAAATGCACCTTTATTAATCTACAATCGCTATCCATATATAATTGATTGGAAATGTGAATACTCTTGAATCTATGTGTATCATGAATAATTAGAGCGTGAGTGTGGGTGAAGACTTATACTCTAAAAAACTAGTATTAACTAAAACGATCAACGCAATATAAAAATTTAATAGCAGTAGATTTACGATTGGTCAAAATTGTGAATGATAATTCAATATAATAGTTAAAATGATTATAATAGAAAAAATAATAGTTATTATAATAAAAGCAATAAATATAATATTAATAATCTTGAAGAAATTTTCATGCATTATTTAAAATTAGTAGTATAGGAAAAATTCACAAGTGAGATGTCTTGACAGAAAAAAACCAATAGAAAGAATTATTCATTGTCAACAATTCAATACACAATATGAAAAAAGCTATGTAAAAATCAACTTGATATTGTTTAATATGAAAGGTCTTTAATAAAAAGAAAATAATATTTTATTTATTAAAAGTGCTCCTAACCGTTTCTATTTAAATCACATAACGAATGTATTGATTGTTAATAATTATTAATATTAAGTAGACTATTTATTTCTTTTAATTTTCAAAATTAATTATAAATTTTCACTTATAAAAATAAATTAAGGTTAACTATTTTATTTAATAGTTGATTGAAAAGTAATAAATATTTATTCATTCCTACGAACTGTCCTTGTTTATTCATCTGTCTTTAAGCTACGAAATTCAGATCAACTTTTCTAAATCTAATTATTTAGTACGAAAATAAAAATGTTATCAAAACTTAATCGAAATATGACAATTATGAGTTCTTTTATAAACAAATTGAACAAAGATCAAGTAATTCTTATCTAAAACTTAACTAAGTCACTTGCTTCCTACAACACTGTCTTGTGACATTTTTCAAGACAGATGATCCTGTATTAATTAATCATATAGGACAAAGACAATTATGAAATTCTTCACATCCACCATGCTATACGTTTTTATTATTAACCCTATTCACAAGAAAGTCTTCTCAACTTTAAAATTACTTTTGAGTTCGAACTTTATGCATAAAATAGACTCCACTAAGGTATTAAAGATCCTCAAAAGAATAAGTGCCTTAGACCTTTCCTATAGAGTTACATCTGTTTTTTTCTGAAATTTTAGCCTATAGCATAGTATGTATAAAAAAATCGAATGACAATATATGAACCTGAACTTTTGATCATAGATATACCTACTTGCAATTAAAATATTCTGAAAATTTCAGCTCATTACTTCACGAGATATTGAATTTCCAACAAACATGAGATTCTCGAATATTTCGTGAAATATTAGCGACTTTTGGAAATTCAATATCTCGTGAAGTAATGAGCTGAAATTTTCAGGATATTCTAGTAACAAGTAAATCTATTCATAGGCAAAAGTTCAGGTTAAAATATTGTCATTCGATTCTTTTGTACATACTGTGCTATAAGCTAATATTTCAGTAAATCGGCTATAACTCTATAGAAAAGATCTAGGGGTCCTTATTCTTTTGTGGTTTTAATACCGCATTTGAATCCAACTTATGTACATAGCCCAAACGCAAAAACGATTTTCAAGTTGAGAAGGTTTCCTTGTTAGAACAATTAATAAACTTTACATCGTGCCGTAGCTAATATAGGTTTACAACATGCTATGGTAAATTTCGATTTCCAGGAAATTCAAAAAAGTGACTACAGAAGATATTTCATGGAAATTTAATTGAATGCTTTTAAGGATAATCATAGAAACTCTTCTAACAAAAAAAGAATATAGAAATGAAGTTGAAGCCTGAGTTAGCATTGGGATGAGTTGAGTTGGGGTGAGTCAAGCCAAGTAGGAATATATATCTATATATCTGTATGTATATATAAAGTATATGATTCAATCTCGGGACGGATTGGGTTGAGCTGGGGTTGGGTCGGGTTGGGTTGTGTCTCAAATCATCTATTTTATTTTGATCTATAGATATATATTCTTCATTGACTTGACACAACCTAAGCCAACTCGAAATCAAATCATCGATTTTATATTCATCTATAGATATACATTCTTTATGGGTTTGACCCAACCCGATCCATCCCAATCCAGGAAATGGACACTTCGTTTCTCAGATGTTGAAAAATTTGAATTTCCAGGAAATCGGAATTTACCATACCCTCGTTTACAAATGATTTAAAGGAAAGCTATTCGAACATTTGATAAAATAGAATCTTAAGTAAACCAGATCAAGAAATACTGGCCGTTTTCGGGTGGAAAGTTCTGGGAAATTATTGAAATTTCGAAACAAGAATCCGGTAATCAGTTCTGCTGGGTTACTATTTGAACTAGAAAAATTCGATCATCAGATTCTTGCTTCCAAGTTCCTATCATTTTCCTGAGCTTGCCAACTAGAAACGGCGTCCTTGAGGTTGAAATCTGCCGAAAATTCATGAATCCAGACACCGAAATCATTGACCTGAAAAATGTTTCTATATAATATCGTTACTCTTCGTAGTTCTCAACCAACTAAATATTGACAAACAGTAGTGAAGAAAAATTAATTTAGTTTTCATTTTTGCAATAATGTTACATTGACAATTTTATTTTAAAGAATTTCGAAAACTTTTTATTAAATACATTCTATTAGTAAAAGTTCAGTTTTGTTTATATTATTGTTACACATTCTTCTCTTCGTCTTTGCATCGGTATGTTATTAATTGGTTTAACATGATGCCAACCAATTTTTATGTAAAAAATTGTTTTAGCATTTTCATTAGTAGAAAAAAAATAGCTATTAATTCGAATGTATAAGCCATTGAAATAAGTATAGCCGAAATCAAATTAAATATTTATGGAGTTTAAGTTATACTATTTACTATAATTGAGATAGAATAAGGTACTGAACCAATAATTAATACAGTTAAAATAATAAGAATATTTCGAAATACTTTTATATGTCGTTTAGTTCTAATTATAGAAATATTTTCTGGATGAATACGATTAAAACGTGTTGTATACCATAGAACAATACCATAGAGACAAATAATTATAATCACAGGAATTAAGAATATAAAAATTCTTAGATAAAATGATATTGAAAAACCTTTACTTGTAATAATACATAAATGAGACTCTGGTTTACATCGATAAGCAAATGGTGTACGAAATGAAAGGCTTGCAACAAGTAAACCTATTATCCAACTGATAAAAATCATGATTAGATTAAAACGAAATGTAAGAAGAATTGTTCGTTTATGATAAATTATTATAAAATAACGAGAAATTGCTTGAATTAGATATACCACGAATTTCACAAAAATGTAATGAAATATAATGATTTTCTTAATAAGTAGTTTCAAATAGAAGAGAAATTTATATAAATATACCAAAGACATAAAACAGACTACTAATACATGAATTGTATACATGAAGAATAAGAATTGATCGACATTTTGTATTCCAATTGAAAATAATAATTATAAATAATTGTCAATAAAAAGATTATTTTAATTAAACCAAGACCGACAAACATTATAACAGCAAAGGTATAAAAAGTTTCCTCATTGTCCATGTCTTCAGAATGATAAAGGAATATGCAATAATATTATAGGATAGATTTATATGAGTATCACTCCTCAAAAAAAAAAGAAGTATATCAAATTTTCATAAATCATCTTAGATTTTATGAAAATAAAACGTATAATTAATCTTTGAAAAATTTATGAAATAAGTATAAACTTTAAAAGGATATATGAAATATTGATGTACGATTTATAAGACTAATTAACGCTTTTGTAAAGTTTATTATTTTATGTTTTTTCTTTGATAGTATAATAAAATTTAGAATGAAGAATAAAATTACATGCAACTTTGATGATGATCATCAATATGAAAATTTTTCATCAATAAGAAATTCTTTTTTATATCAAAAGATAACTATTTGTCATTCATTTTATTTTACTATATAATTTATATCATTCAAGGAAAAGAGAGAAGATAATTTCAAAAATAAATAATTTACTCATTGCCTTAGATTTTTTGCTAGAACAATTTCTTAGTCATAAAATTATTTATACGATTATCAAACTTCATATTTCGAAATAGGATGAATTATATATCATTTTGTTAACTTGAAAATTTAAACAATACTCAATTTTGAAAGTGTATAATGTAAATAATGATATAAAAGAGAATAGATTCGATAATCCCAACGAGTAAAATATGAAGAATATTCGAAGGAAAAGAGAAGAAAACTAAATGATTCGATTTCTATATATTTCAACAGCAAAAAAGAATTGTCAGACACTAGTTTTGCAGCAACCAAGATGCTTTGGTATTATGAAAAACTTTTATAAAATGAGACATACATATAAAAGTAATTCATTAAACACATAAACACCAAAAACTCGAGTCTTACAGGACAATCCCAGATCTCGAAAAAAAAATCTTGTTTGTTCCATGTCGCGGGACATTTAGGATCGGAACATTCTGAAAATAAAATGTAATGAGATTCAAGAAAGGTTTGCCCCACAGTACTTCAAGCAAAACAGAGCTCGACATATTTGAACTGTTATTACTGAGAATATAAGATTTGTCTAGATGCTATCATCGGTGATTTCTATATAAGCCGATACCTCTATATATGAACCTGTTAAATAGATAAACTGAATAAAATTATAGAAGTACAACACAGTATTAATAAAAAGTAGCAATCGAATCTTATTACAATTTAATGGTACTTCACTCTTCATTCATCGAGCTTTACCGATTAGTCAAACATGTTATAATTACAATTATTAGGTTCTATATATGTTTTTTTTTATAACATGGTTCATGTTCAAAGATCGGAAGATTAAATCATACGATATAACTCACAGTCTTAATATGTATTTCTTCGTATTAGTCGATTTATTTGATTTGAAGATCGACATGAAATTCTGATAATGCAGTAACTGATGAAAGTTTGATTGGACTTTCTTACTTGAAATATTTGAATACTTGGATAACGAAATCTTTTCCAATTCACACTCAATTTTGTCTTGATCCTAATGCAGAATTTACTAATATATTTTTAAGAGATTTTTTATTGTATAAAAAATTATATTCATTCACTAAATGAATTTTTTTAAATATTACGTCGTTCCGCATGTGTTATACAGAACGATCGATTTCTCATATGTTTATCGTCATATCGAAGTAAGCCTCCGTTCTAGAATACCAAAGTTCTTTTTATAGCTTAAGTCAGTAATATTAACTCAGTATATTTTGATCTATATATTTATGAACAATAAAATTGAGAATCCATAAATGAAGACTTTGATCGTAAGATTAGTTTGAATTTCAAAATCCATGTAAAAGCAAAATGCGAATATCTTTTGATTTATTCGATAAGTGGATTTTGAGTTCATAGAAACTTTATTTGCCATACTGAAAATGTACTGTTAATTTCTCTAACTATTCAAGTAAAAATATTCTTATTATTATACGAATTCGAATTATTTACATTAATGGCAAGAAAGTTCATACAATTCAATTTAGAAAAAAACCAGTCAGATATGTAATTGCGTTATAACGACATATTTGAAGTTCTAATCGTTTAGATTGGTGATCTGACTTTATTTCTGTCTCTTTACAATGGACGATTCAGACTACCAAGAAACAACTAGATAACATTATACGATAAAATACACTACTACAAAAAATGTAGTGTTTTATATATCGCCAGTGACAATCTCATAGAGCCTATTAAGGAAATCTATTGCAGCCGAATATGTCGTATTGTAGATATATTAGTAGTTTATCTACTAAGTATTCTTTTACTCGCACAGCTCTACATATAGCCGACTAAGATAAATGTACTGAATTTATACATTTTGACATATATGTTTCTTACATAGAACATGTTGAAAGATTGTTCGAACATCAAGAGTGAACTGTTTCGACACAGTCTGACCGCAAGATTAAACGAATACGAGACGGCAAGATCTCAAGTAGGATGGGCTGTTACCATTTCATCACTAATTAACTGATAAAGAAAAACTCTTATCGACTATAGAAAATGACATTTACTCCTTTCCTCTTCTCGGTAGTAGCGGTAAGTTACTCTTATCAACAGTTCAACCACTAGCTGTCTAGTAATGATAACTTCCTTGTCTTAATCTCAAGTTCTTCTGTTTTCAGTTCCCAATCACACTTTCAAAATGTGCCATAACGAACACTTCATGTTGTAAAGTGCAACACATTTTAGATTAGCATGTGAAACCAATAAAGTATTAAATAGTGTCTGATAAAAGTTATAAGGTAAACAAGCTAGACAAAGAACTAACCGGTATTTTATAATGATCGTTTTCTTCCCTAACCTACTATTAATTTATCTGAATCCGATTCGGCATATAGTACCGAGCAAAAAAGAAAAGAAATAACGCTTCCAAAATTTAAAAAGTGAGTCACTACTGGAAATTTGTTAGAAAGTTATTGTTTATTCTAATTAATAAAATTCAAATATAGTTTATAAACTCTTATGAAATTTTGAACTGAGTATCAATACAAAAACAAAATATCGAATAAATTATTTGAATAGTTCAATTGATAATTGCGCACACGTAGTATATTCAATAGTTAACTAGTGACATCTATTACGATTATCCCAATTTTAAATTGAAGCTCTATTCAATTTTAATGTAATCCTTTTATGCAAAAAGTACTTTATTTTTAACAAAATAATTAAATAATGTATCTCTAAATCCAAAAAACCGGAAGAATCATTGACAATCATGTATTGAGTACTCCCATGAGTAAAATAAAATGGCTGCCAATATTCTATTTCATTGTATTGTTGTGTTATTTATTTTTTTCCTCTTGTCAACAGCTACTTGCAGATGTTTGTATTCTCTTGATTATTCTTTAATTTTTTTTCTTTAAATTTATTATCAAAAAAAAAAGAAAAGAAAATGGTTGTTTTTAACGGGAAAATGTTTTTAAAAATAATTGAAGCTGATAATTTGCGTGCAACAGAACATTCAACACGTTATTTTCTTCAAAATCCATCAACAGTTTATGTTAGTCCATATATATCAGTTGATATTGATGATTTACCATTAGGACGTACACATACAAAAGAAAAAACAACTACACCAACATATAATGAAGAATTTTCAAGTGATGTTTATAATGGACAACAATTACATTTTACAATATTTCATGATGCTGCATTACCACCTGATGAATTTGTTGCTAATTGTACAATTAAATTTGAAAATATTCATGATAAAAAAAGTGATATATGGATTGATCTTGAACCAGCTGGAAGAATTCATATATCTATTGAATTACAAGGGCAATTTAGTGATTGTAAGTATTGAAGAATTTTTTTTTTGCAAGAAAAATTATCTATTGATTAAATTAGCTGTTGGTCATGAACGACATTTTAAACGAAATAAACAAGCTTTCGCTCAACGACGTTTTGCTGTTGTACGTCGTGTTTATGAAATAAATGG